>JACGCM010001742.1:0-206902 GCA_014058105.1 Kingdonia uniflora
AGACGTTATATCTCGAGTTGTGGTAAAGATGTAGAAGTAGAGAATGATAAGTTGAAATATGTGGTTTGCAAGGAGAATGAAGGTGGAGGAGCTTCAACCATAAAAACACGAGCTGAAAAGTCTGAGGAGGAGGAGGTCAAGATCTGTTACCTCACACACGATATAAGACCCGTCCGCAAGAGGTCGCAATCTTCAATGAACCTTTGCATGTAGATGCGAGTAGTAGTAGGGTTCAATCATAAACCAACTAAATTGCGGCATATGATTGTGCTCTGCATAATGTAGTTGATTCGTGTATCATAGCTTGATGTTGTAATAAGTGTTGTTGAATGATATGTCTTGTTCGAATGAATATTTGTTGATAGATGTATTGTCGTTTGTAATATTTCTTCTAGGCGAAGACAATGAACAGGACGAACTGGTTGTCTTATCCGCATCAAATAAGGACTTGTCTGCAAAGTTGCAGCAATGTTTGTTGGTAGCTGAAAAATATGACTTTGTCGAATTCGAAGCTGTAATATGTATGTGTGGAACTGCAGAGTCGGCTAAATGTGGTGACTGTAGAGTTGTCATGTAAGGATGCAGAGATATTGACTGCTAATAATGAAGCCGAACTGTGGAAAAAATCTTGAAGAGAAAAAGTTAGAGACCATGTCTACGAATCAACAAGTTCTGGATCTGTTAAGTACGATTAAAAGCAAAAGAACGATCTGTTGTCCCATCAGTCGGTGGTAACAAATAATACTGATCTTTAAGAAGCAAGATGCTGAAATCCGTCATATGCGAGAGCGTCTGAAAAGCTAAACTGGGATTTGCGTGAGGCCCGGGACTCGTGCAGAGAAAAAGTGACCGTGTCAAAACTCACGAGGAAGCATGTTCCACGAGGGATCAAAAGTTGAATGAAACCACCAATAAGTGTAACACACGTATCGCCGATCTTGACCAGGAAAAATAAGCTTTGATACTGGAGTGTATGCAAGGTAATGAATTTTCGAGGAACTCCATGTGAAGTATAAAGAGTCGCAGAGGATGGTAGACGCAGCTGAAGCTGAGATCAATAATTCGAAGGAGATAGATAAGAAGTTACAATGTCTAAAGCAGGAAATGGAGCGCAGTGTGCAAATAACGAAGTAATATAGAGGTTCATTGCTGCAGGAGAAAAAATCTCTGGCAGATCGATGTTAAAGATCTTGAAGACAAACTAAACAAGGTAAAGGCCGAATTTTGTGAAGCTACGTTGTTGACTGCAGATAATGTTTTGTTGCGCTCTATGGCTATGTTGGATGCTGATGTAGAGAAATTTCGAACAGAGCGTGAGTCGATCTTGGCTGCTTTAACTGAATACGTCATGGAATATGATTTGTAGCTAGCGCGGTTATCTTATATAGATAATTTGATGCCGAGAGTTATGGAATTGTTGAATGCATCTTCTACTGCAGTTGATGCGGCTATTCCTTTCTCTGTCTTACTTTCATCTGGGCCTGGGAAAAGTTCGAATGTTGTACGCCCAAAGCGTGAAAAGTAGTTTCATTGTTTATATTATAATGAGACAAAGTGTAAATATGTCTTCGCTGTAGAAAAATGTCAAAAGTTTAGTAAAAAATGTTTTTGTTCTGTAATCTCTTTATATGGTTGTATTGGTTGAATCGATAAATGACAATGTAGAGATATGATTGCAACGGTGTTGTATGGTCGAATTTATTTGAATAACTATGATATAGGTCTCAGTCGCAGGTCAAATTGAGCGTATCAATAAGCGATCGTACCGGGACATCTTTGAATTTTGAAATAGCTGTATGGTGTATTTCTGCCAGACCGAATTAATTATCTTAATAAGCGACCTTCAGAGAGCAAATTTATTTGAAACTATGATCTAGGTTTCGGTCACAGGTCGAATTAAGCGTAGCAATAAGCGGCCGTACCAGGACATCTTTGAATATTGAATAGCTGTATGGCGCATCTCTGCCAGATCGAATTGATTATCTCAATAAGTGACCTTCGGAGAGAAAATTTATTTTGAACGGCTATGATGTAGGAATCAGTCACAGGTCGAATTGAGCGTATCAATAAGCGACCGTGTTGAGACACCTTTGAATATTGAATAGCTGTATAGCGCATCTTAGCCAGATCGAATTGATTATCTCAATAAGCGACCTTCGGAGAGGGAATTTATTTGAACGGCTGTGATGTAGGTCTCAGTCACAGGTCGAATTGGGCGTATCAATAAGCGACCGTACTGAGACATCTTTGAATATTGAATAACTGTATGACGCATTTATCAGATCGAATAGATTATCTCATAAACAACATTTGGAGAGCGAATTATTGAATAACAATGATATAGGTCTCAGTCACAGGTCGAATTGAGCGTATCAAAAGCGACCGTACAGAGGTATCTTTAAATATTGAATAGCTACATGGCGCATCCCTGCCAGATCGAATCACAATAAGCGACCTTCGGAAAGTGAATTTATTTGAACAACTAGATGTATGTATAATACTCCGGGATAGACAAGATAACAAAAATGCTTGAATTGAGTAGACTTGCAAAATAATGCTGAAAAGTACTTTATTGCATAATATCGGATGTTACAGCATATTTATCTTCGATACAGCTTAATCGGCGAGTATTCCACGGATTAGGTATAGGAACTCCATCATACGTACTGAGATCGTAGGATCCTAAACCACCCATTCCAGTTACGATAAAAGGACCTTCCCAATTCTCTGCCAGCTTCCCAGCACTAGGTATTTTGCGATGTGGGAGGATTTCTCTGAGAATGAGGTCTTTTACTTTGAATTCTCTGTATCGGACACGTTTGTTATATGACCGGGATAAAGCAAGATGATATCTTCCCAGATTATCAAAAGCTCTGTCACGTGTTTCTTCGATCAAATTCAGATTGCATGCGATCTAAAATTTGTTTTCTTCATCTGTCATCTCGTGATCATGTATCGGGTGATGATACTGAGTGGGAATGATGGCTTCAGTCCTGTAAGCCAATAAGAATGGAGTGCAGCCTGTTGCGGTTCTAGGAGTTGTTCGGTAGGCCCAAAGTACGTGTGGTAACTCGTTCACCCAGTTCCCCTTTTTGTCGTCTAAACGCTTCTTGATGCCATCCACAATAGTTCGATTAGTAATCTCCGCCTGTTTCCTTGTGGGTAATAAGGGTTGGATGGGGAATGAATGATGTTGTGCTCATTGAGAATACGACAATCTTGGAGCCAACGAACTGTGGTCCATTATCAATTCGGATAAGATGTGGTCTACGAATCGGATAATAATATTCTCACAGATAAATCTGATGACTTCGTCTTCCCGGGTTCGGCACAACGGAACTGCTTCTACCCATTTCGTAAAGTAATCTGTAGCAACCAATAAATGTTTGCGTTTCCCTGGTGCTGTAGGAAACTCTCCTACAGGTCAAGAGCCCATCGTCTGAATGGCCAAGTGACTTGGCTCGAGTGTAGTCAAGGGCTGGAGCTCAAATTTTAGGTCCGTGCCGCTGACAAGGTCACACTTACGGGCATATTCGATTGCATGCGCTTTTCTTAGGCCAAAACATTCCTTGAGTTAAAGCTCTATTTGTAAGAGATCGTCCTGCTCCATGGGATCCGCACGTGCCTTCGTGTAGATCGTGCAAGAATGTTGTGCTTCTGTGTCAACAGAAAAATGAGGTTGGGACCAATGACCACAATTTTGTATAGGAAATTGTCCTGAACAATGTATCTTCAGGCGTTGTCAATTAATCTCCGCCGCTCCGTAGGATCCTCAGGAAGTGGCCCGTCGAATTTATTGTGAGGTCCGATGTAAGTAATAAAAGGCTTTCTCCAATCATCTTCGATCTCTTCCTTGCCCCGAGTATTAATGGCATTGGCTTTGATAGTATTGATACTGGGGTTAGAAATGACGTCAATCTTTAACTAAGGAGCTTCTGATCTGAGGACACCAGAAAGGTAAGCGAGCGCATCTGAATGTCTATTTTCTTCCCTTGGAAAATGCTCCATAGAAATTGTCTGGAATTATTTCATTCGTTCGACCACTGCAGCAGCATAGTTGACCATTCTCCCATTGGTTTGATAAAGCCTGTGTAATGGTTAACTATTAGTAATGAATCTGTGTAGACAGAGAGTTCTGTTACTCCCAGTGTGATTGCCATGTCCAAGCCATGAATTAAAACCTCATATTCTGCTTCCTTATTAGTTGCTTCAAAACTGAGGTGAGCGGATTTCTCGAGACCGATCATTGGAGGGAGTGAAAGAACGATTCCAATCCCTGATCTGGATGGACCGACGGAACCGTCGTCAAAAGTCGCCAACCCTTCCTTGTTACCCAATCTGACTTATCTTCGGATTGATCCGCGAGTGCTCATCTTTCTGATCATTAAATTTTCTTCCCAATCAGGATCCTCTACTGGAAAGTCTGCTACAGCTTGACCCTTTTTGGAGTGACGTGGCTCGAAATGTATATCGTGTTCCCCAAGTGTTACTGACCATTGTTGAATACGTCCAGATTTTTCGCGCTTGGATAAGATTTCGCGGAGTGGATAGTTGGTCAAAACACGAATAGTATGAGCTTGGAAATACTGCTTTAATTTTTGGGATGTATAGACGAGAGCAAGAAAAAGCTTATCTATCTTGGTATATCTCATTTCTGCGGGAATCAGAGTCTTGCTGATAAAATAGACTAGTTTCTCAGTCTTTTCCTCGAGCCGGAGGATAATAAACTGAGAGATGTATCAGTGATGGCTATGTATATTGTTAGTTCTTCTCCTTCTGCTGGTGTGCTCATAACTGGTGGTTTGCCCAAATAACGCTTGAGTTCGAAGAAGGTTGCCGCATTCATCTGTCCATTCGATCTCTGGGTCTTTATTTGATTTCCTCGAGATGTACCCTGTCTTAAAAGATTGAACAGAGGTCGACATCTGTCTGATGATTTGGATACAAATCTGTTGAGCGCTGCAATCTTCCCGACTAGTTCTGTACGTCCTCGTCTTTGGTGAAGGCATAGCTAAGAGAGCCATATGTTGGATGGATCAGCTTCAATGCCTCTTCTGCTATTAGGTGGCCTAAAAAATTCTCGGATTGTACCCCAAACTGGCATTCTCAGGATTTAAACGCATCTTGTATGATCGCAAGATCTTGAAAGTTGCTCGGAAATCTGTAAGATGGTCCTCTTTCATGAGACTTTTACAGAGCATATCGTCAATATAGACCTCCATTGTTTTACCGAGATGGTATTTGAACATCTGTGTCATCAATCTCTGATAGGTGGCACCGAGATTTTTCAGCGAAAGGCATGACTCTATAGCAATACAGACCTTGTTCAGTAATGAACGCAGTCTTGTCTTGATCTTCAGGAAGAAGTGGTATCTGATTATATCCTGATACAGCGTCCATCATTGAGAGGAGTTTGTGCCCTGCTATAGAATCGAGCAGGTGATTGATGATTGGAACTGGAAAGCTATCTTTTAGGATGTGTTTGCTGAGATCCATGAAATCAACACAGATTTAATTTTGCCATTCTTTTTAGGTACTGCGACAATGTCGAGATCCAGTCTGGGTAAATATCTTTGCGAATGAAACTGACCTAGATCAATTTGCCGATCTTTTTATTCACTTCGTCTCGCATTTTTGGTGCTAGAGTTCGTTGCTTTTGTTTGACCGGTTCTGCTTTATCTTTCAACCCTAGCTTGTGGCATGCTATAGCTGGATCGATCCCTGGCATTTCATGAAACATCCATGCAAAGACGTCACTGTTCTCTGTGAGGAATTGTATAAGACTCGAGCGCTCCACGTGCTTAAGAGAGTTCCAATGTGAGTTCTTCTGTGAGTGCCACTGATCTCTATGTACTCTGCCGGTTCGACGTCTGGAAACTGGGGTTCAGTTGGAATTGACTACTGTAATTGCTATGCAGTTGTTGCAGCTAGTTTTAGTTTTAATAGTATTATCACAGGCTCGGGCTAATTTTGGCTTCCTTGATTTCATAGGTCCCTCCTTTCTAATCGAATCGTAATGCCTGATGATATGTGGAGGGGATAGCTTTCATGTCATGTAACCATGGTCACCCCATGATGCCCAGGTAACGGGATTTGGATTTGACGACGTAGAAGACTACGTCAAGTGTGACTGGCCCGGCTGTGATGGGAAGTATGATTTTCCCACACGCTCTTCCATAGAGCCGTTGAATCCAGAGACATTGATATCACTTGGTTCAACCTTGTCTGCTAAGCCCATTTGGTCGATTGTGCTCTGAAAATTAGTTCGATGTTGCTGCCGGTATCGATCATCTTCGTATGTTGAACTATGTTCCCCATTTTTAACATGATGACGAGAGCATCGTGGTGCAGAAAGTTGACGTGACGAACGTCACAGTCATCAAAAGAAATCCCGGCTCGCCGATTGCTGGATTCTGGCAACAAACAGGCTTCTTGTCTCTCATTGTCAGATCATGACATTTTCTGGCGCGCCTACGCTTGGACCTATTAGAGTTGCTGATTGTCTGAGTCTCAATGAAATACAAATGCTTTTCTTCATTTGTTTTGTCAACTTGGACGATCATGGCGTCAGTCTTATAGCTGCCATCCTTATAACTTTCGATGTCGACAATGTACTCCAGCATTCGTCCTTGTGCAAATATAGTATGGAGAAAATATATCAGTACAAAACACCGCTCCATGTTATGATGTTGTATCTGGTGGTAAATGCAGTAAGGATTTCCTGGTATGGCGTAAGAGTATTGGCAATTCTGAAGCATTCATCTTTTTGTATCAACGGGTACAAGTCTACAAGAGTAGTTGTTAACTGTGGTATACACGGAATTGGCTTCCTCCGCCCATGGCATCCTTGATTGTCATTGGATTTGAATCGCTTCTTATCACCCCTATAGTCTTTATTGCTGTTATGGGCTCGTTCGTCGGGATGGCCTTTTGTTGGTAGGGTGGTGCGTTGAGGTCTTGGCTTCTCAGTCGTCAGTCGTTCAACGTCGATTAATTTATTGACCTTCTCGATCATGTCCTCTAACGTAGTGGTTTGTTAAGAACCAGGTGCTCCTTGACTCGTCCATCCGCGAGTAGAGCGTTGGTGATAGCGGAAATTGTAATTTTCTTGTCGAGGTTGTCAATTTTTTAAGCTAGCCCAAAAAATTTCCTGGTGAACGTTTCCAATTGTTCATCTGGTGCCTGCTTAAGGTTGAACAAAGAGTAAAGATTCTCCTCCTTGTCTTTATTGTGCAAATAGTTTTTGACAAACAGTTTGCGAAGTTGTTCGAAAGTGAAGATAGATCCTTCATTGAGTGTGTGGAACCATCGTAGAGGTTCTCCTTTCAAACTAGTTGGAAAGAGGCGGCAAATGATGTGGTAAGATGTCAAATATAGTCCCAGAGAATCCTGAAATTCTTGGACGTGTTCCACAGGATCTCCCCCCTCGTATTTCTGGATTTTTGGAGTATGAAAACTGGCGGGCACTTCTTCATCTAGCGACTCTTGTGCGAGTGGGCTCTTCTGCAGTTTAGGATGGCTGTTTTTTGTAGTGTGCATTTAAGCGTCTGGCAACTCCTTGATGCGCCTGTCCACCTGTTCCGGAGTTAGATGTAGGCGAGATGTGGTAACTCGTCTTGTTGCTGGTCCTTCCGTAGGATTATGCTCTCCTATTGCTTCTCCCATGCGGTCATAGACCAAAACTCGAGGTTTTTCTCTGTTTTGTTTTTGTTCTTGCTGTAGATCTATTATCGCTCCAGTAGGTAATGGTGGATTGACGTGACTCCATGGTAAGACTGGTTCTTGCTGAATTTGAGGAAGTGATGGATTCTTGCCTTGAATTCCCAAGCGATCATGGACCGATATCCTCGAGGTTACAGGCAGAACGATCCGTGGTCTCGGATTTGCTGTTATCTAACCTTGAAGTGCTCTGAGTGTGTCTTGCAAGCTGGTGAGCTGTTTCTCTAGCTCTATTCGCCGTTCGGTTTCTGCTTGCACAGTTGTTCGCAAATCTGTCACTCCTTCAGCAGCGTCAGGCATGGCGTAATATGATTTTCTTAATTTGCCATCTTTCAAAAGTGAATGCGGTAAAAACTAGATTGGAGAACGCTGAGTGTATGCTTTGATTCCCACAGACGTGCCAAATCTAATAGCCTATTTTCATAGAGACCAAAAATAGTGTTTTACACCTTAAAATGTAGAACTTCGGTTGGGAACTAAAAGCAATAGACACGAGTTTTAGCGTGGAAAACCCTTGAATGGGTAAAAAATCATGACCTCTCCTGAGGATTTCTGAAAGTATGGTCTTTATTTAGATACTAGTTATTACAAAGAGAGAAAGAGGTAGAATATCTGAGTTTTGGTAAGGATGACCTTCTCTCAGAGTTCTGTAGGTAATAATAGCCGTCCTGGATCCTATCTCCAGGTCTCCTTTTATAGGTCTTATAATATGACCGTTGGTTACATTGACGAGGAGCGTTACAATATCAGGTTTTGATGAGTCTTTATAATGGTCCTCTGTAACGTCTTGATATTTGTTGATCTGTAACGGATATATTCTTTAGCTGTAACTTCAGACCATTGGGAAGATACGACCTCTTATGATGTTCCCGTGCATACGACCTATTGATAAGTGAGGAGTATCTTCTGTAGCGCGAAATCACAAGATGTTTTTGATATCTCCGACCTGTGATGAAGGTACGATCTCCAATAGTGTTCGTATCCATTCGAGCTGTTGATAGACATCTGAGTATTTTTTGTAGTGCGATGTTTATTGGACGTTTCGACCTTCCCGAACTGTAGATGAGGTAGTCTGTATTGTGAGCTGCTTGCCTTCAACCCTTGGTTAGTTACCCGTGTTAACTTCGACCTATATGAGCTCGAATATCGGACTCAGTATGAAGATTAGAAATAAGCCCTCACAAATACTATGATTTTTTTTATCTCAATATGCTAAACTATTGTTTTCATTAGCCTTTAGAGTAAATTTGATGTGACACGGGTCACATGGTCTTCTCTCACCCCGCTCGGGTTTGAGCCTATTATAGTTTGATCAATGCTGGAGTTGTTTTGCAATTTTGTTTTCTCTATTGTTGGGTTAGTAAGATTGGGAGATATATTTTTGCGGAGATTCTAGGAAGATAATTAGGGGATTAAGAGAATAAATGCAGGGAGGTGGTGTGATTTTTCTTAGGTGGTTGAAGTTGAAACTCTAGTTTGACTGAAAGTTTATGTTAATTTAATTTGTTAGTCTTTAGTTTTGTTATTAATTAGCGTTGAATTGAAACGGATCCGCTTCCGCGCCGCATTCTCATCAAAATTAGACACCAAACCTTACTTAACTTTAATTAAATCCTTGTATGGTTGAATGGTGATCATACTTCGTAAACGCATAGTCTCTCTAAATGCCCACTTTTAATTTGTCCTAAGTGTGCATTTAGGTAGGTTTCATTGTACATGAAAAAATACTGACTACAATAGACATTTATAGTTTGTAAACGTGTATCATTGCAAGGTTTTACCCTTTAAAAAAACACGAGCGATTCACATGACTCTTAGGTTTTAGTTTAAGACCAGATTTAGCTGAGGTACGTGGAAATCCTGGTCGTTCAATAGAAAGTATGCATTTCTAAGTTTTTTTATTTGTTTTTTTATATTTTAAGTTTAGACTCATTTTAATTGTTTATTATGATTTATTTTTTTAGAAAATGGCAGTTTGGTATTTAAAAAAATACACGTAGGCTTGACCATGGTCAACTGCAAATTCAGGACCAAAACAATAAAATAAATTTTAAATACACCTTATTCTTCAATTGGCTCACCCCAGTTAGCTTATTAGTTCACCTCATTTTTTTTTAAATACAAAATTAAGTTAGAAACATATTAAAGATGTAGCTCACCCATGGTCTTTTAGTTAACCTTTCTTTCTTCTGTAGGGTTGTTAAACCTCTAAATAAAACTCTCTCTCTCTCTCTCTCTCATATGCTTTGCTTGATTTATTTAATTAGATTTTAGATATGGAGATAATGAGACTAATCCACCATATATATCTTTGAAATTTTTTATTTTGTTTTTCTTTCATTACTTATTAGTCAAAAAATAAATAAATAGGAACATAAAATTATAATTTTTTTTATCTCTTATATCTTCACTAAATTGGGGTTAAGTACAAAGTGGTGCGATATTTAATGGTCTTAACCCTTAGGATCGTAACAGGGAGCATTTAGAGTTTGGGGTGTATTTAAAATTGCTCAAACAATAAATAGGAAACTTTGGGGTCATTCGCTAATATTATAAGAAACGTCGCGTTATTTGTCAAATTCACCCTTGATATAATAGTAAGTAATCAAATTTCAATTCAAATCTCTGCCGTAATTAAGGCACTCATTATTTAGGGATACTTAATATTCAATGAGAAGAAACTCGTCGCCTCTAGAACAAAAGAAAAAGAACATCTTTTATATGTAAATGTTTCAGAATCTCTTCAAAGAAAGCACTCGTAAGATCAGCTTTACCTCCTCTTAATGGCAATGAGACGATTCTGACTACAACAACGGTAAAAGAGGGAAGCTATTCTTTTGTAACATTCATGAACAGTCCGGTCATTTACCAAATTTAACTTAACATCATCATAAGCCTGCACAAATTGAACACCGTTAATAAATTCATGGACTTTATTATTCTAATATCAGTATAAGTAAAATGGACGTTTAATTACCTCGGAATGAGACCAAACTCTCATTGTACGCCTTTAATAAAACTTTATAATGGTTACCGAGTTTATGCACGATTTTATTACGTGTGCTATAACTGAAGAAATCCTCCTTCATGTAGTGCCTAAGTATAACATTGTCATCCACAATATCCACAATTAGTATGGTGCATTCAGAATCGAACTTAGCAAGCATTGGTTCGTTGAAATCCAATGTGTATTCTTTATCCCAAACAAAATTTTTGTAATCCTTGAGTATCCATATATCGTTTCTCCTTTCATGTATCCTATCGATAATACACAAATGGCCACCCAACACTTTCATAGACATCGTAGGATTCCAGATAATTTTTTTTGGCAAAGGAAGTATGGTAAATACTTCATCTCCAAAATCGAATTTCAGAATGGAGTTTTTGTTAAATAATATCAACCAATAAACAGCTCCGTTTACACTACAATCATAGCAAGTAACGAATTCTCGAGTAGGAGCCTTCCCTACACTCCTCCATTTTTCCTCTAAGCCCAGTGTGATGACCTCATATTCCGGCATGTGAAATAGTGGTCCCTGAATGCATCTGAGCACCTTGTACTTTCTACTTAAGGAATCGAACCCAAAACATCGGAGTATACTGCGACAGCGTGGAGGATCGTTAGGGATATCAGCTGCAAGCTTCATATGTTCACGTGTGCTAGGGTTGCAAACATATATGGTTTGATGATCAGAACCGAATAAATCAGCAAAGCATACCAAACCATTACATGGAGGAAGCACACAATGTTTAAAGTCTGGGCTATTCGTGTTAATGATCATCGTCATAGTGGTCTCGTTCAAATAAGAAAACGAAAGAAAGCCATCAACTGTAGTACAAGTGAGAAGTGTAGTGGGGGATTTATATTGCTTACAGTGCAACTCAACAAAGTAAGGATCATAGATTAACGAGTCCCAGATTTTACAAACTGGCCTGAATCTTAAGAGAGATCTAACAGGAAGCCTTGACAGTATCTCGTCGATGACAAGTTCCTGATGTAGGGTTGAGTTGTTCGCACGCAGATCTCTTCGTTTGTTCTTTGCCTTAGAAAGTTGATCTTCCATCTTCTGATCAGAAGGGGTAATATTTAGGGTTTGCATAAACCTTCAGTTTGTAATTGTAGGGAGTCATTTAAACCTTCACTAATCCCAATTCAAGTAGAAGTCTAAATCCTTCATCTTATCTTAATCTATATTTTTAGGAGAAAAACTAGCAGTTCCAAGATATCATCAGGTCTCCTGCTTTCACTCAAATTACATTGTATATTGGGTTAGGCTGGTGAAACAAATCGAATGTCGCACAAGATGAAACAGCTGGGACAGATGATCAATGATTAATGTGGAAACCAGGAACGCTGTAGAATGTTTTTTCGAGAGATGAAAAAAGTGGGTGGTAGTCGTGAAGAAACAATTCAGACTACTTTTATATATTTGAAGGAACATGTAAAGCGTACGAAATGAGTGACAATTTCAGGGTAAATTCAATGCTTAAGTTTACTTTAAATTCAATAAGTATAAAGACTGTAACCATAACTGTAACAAAGGCCTGCTATTCGCTAAAATACATACCAGGATTTCAACTGTGGTCACATCAACTAACTTTCAACTATTACGTCAAAAGGTAAATAAGGGGAAAATGGTATATCCCTATTACATTAGAAATATACGATTTTCTAGCCTTAGATATTGCCACTCATACTGAAGATAGGCTTGCTCGAGCATCCATTTCTTTCATTTGGTTACCAGTCTTTGGGAGGCAGAAGAGTCGTCTCTGCTAATTACTTTGCATGATATACATCACATCAAGTTACATACTAACGCTCATGCTTCACACGCGCTTTCAAGATTCCAGGTAGAGGTGGCGAAGTGAGAGGCCTACCTGCAGTTTCTGACCTAATTGAACGTATTGTGGGCTGTGGTTGATACAGCCGAGGCATATGTGTATTTCCATCACCGTCACTGTAAGTTTCATCATCATGTTGTGGTGTTGCAATCAATTGCATCGCCTTAAGGACATAATTGTCATCATGTAACTCAAAGGGGGTACTGCAGTTGGAAGTACAAATAAAAAATTAAATCAGTAAGAGTGTACAAAATGATTTAAGAAAGATAGGGAGTCGTATAACAACCATTACTGTAATTCATTGGGGGGATAGAAGTAAATAAGGAACGCAAAATGATTTCTAAGAGACATTTCTATGTGTTGTAAACACTGATACAATCTGTTGTTCCATGAGAAGAGTAAATCTTAACACAAAACAATCTCAGAAAAAAAAGTTGTTTATGGGAACATAAGAATCCCCAACTCTATCGAGTCTGTCTATGCTACTCTTTCTATCCTACTTCCCGGACCTACCCACAACTCATCAAAAACTTACCGAATATCGCCGAAACATGGTAAAGATTTACTTCTATGCATGAACATCTATATGTATGGAAGTATGTATAAACAAACAATGGGGGAGAATAATTTGACATGCATTAAAATGAAGCATGTTGACACGCATCCAATATGGGGGGAAATCAAAATGCTTGTGCACCAGATGACTTAGCCTATTACCTGTTGAAATCAAAATGTACCAGCTGCATGTCTTCCGATATTTCCACCTCTACAGTTGCATGTGGACGTGTCTTTCATTCAATATGCCAAAAAGAAAAGCAAAAAATTAGGCGAGACAGTACCTGAATAGCTCATGATATTAAAAAAATCCTTCATAATCATCAGTGTTTATAGCATCGACATATCACGCCAGATAACATTTCCCAACATTTAAGGATATAGGACCATCTAATTTCTCATAAAATTGAACTGCATATTTAATGTAATTAGAAGCTCTAGATTGTGTTAATTCCTTAAGCATCCAATAAGTGTCTTTGATCGGTGAAAATAGAGAACCTTCCATAAAATGTATTTTCCATGAAATGGTAGAAATTGGAACCGTGGAAAGGTATGTGCCTTTGATCGAACATACGAACATAGAATGAAAGAAAGTAATTAAAATATACTTATTACAGAAGACATTGTGGCTCCATTCTGTGACTGCCACATTAGAATGTTTGTGAATCCTAGTTAGATGATATGTCTAAAATTATGAAATGTCGAGATTTTTTCTCCCCAGTTTTTCTCTAGGGATATTTTATCTTTAGGTATCCTCTCTATCTATATATATTTTGACAAGATTTTATGCATTTCTCTACAAATTCTCTTTTTAAAACTTTCTCTATATTTAACCATCTTTCTTTATCGCTAACTATTCTCTTTTTCCAAATAAGTTGATATTGTTGAGATATATAGTCCCACATCGAACACAGAGCCTTACACCTCAAAATATAAGATCCATGGGCTACTCCTCATGGCCGGCTTTGAGATGGAACCTCCAGTTCTAATGATACCATGGTATTAGACCAGACCTTTCTTCCACGTGTCGAGCCCAACGGCCCATGTGCTAGAGGCGTCACCCAAATATTCGTCCACTTGTTGAGATCAAAAATTACGCCACACGTGAAGGGGTGTGATGAGATATATAGTCTCACATTGAACACATAGAGCCTTGTACCTCAAAATATAAAATCCTGGAGCCACTCCTCTCATGGCCAATTAGTTTTGAGATGGAACCTCTAGCTCTAATAGATATGTCATGACCTACAACCGTGCACCACCGATCTTGGCTAGTGGGCTTTCCCTATGCCTTGACAATTTTGGGCATTTTCTATTTTCCTCCTCTAGAAAACTCTATTTCTAATTTAGTATATGTTAGTAATTTAATGCTTTTAGCCTACGTAACAACGACACGGATACGGGTGTTGGTGTCGGACACGGCAACCCAAAAATATGTAAAAACGGGGACACGGCTGTAAAAAATTTATTTATTATTTTTTACTATGCTTATGTTGGTTACTTAACCTATCTGGCACACTTATAGGTTATATTAACTTATGGGTTAATTTACGACTAATAACAAACTAAAAACAATTATACTAGTTAGGATGGTTGAATAACATGTATAAGAATTGAAAACTTTCTTAAAGCTATGTCAAAAAGGTTATGATATAAGCAAGAAGTGTCCGTTGGAGTGTCGACACGAGTGTCGGTGTGTCCGAGTGTCCGACACGTTTGGATACGGATTTTTTTTGGAATATGGAGTATCCATGTTACATAGCTTTTAGCAAGTCATGTTCAACAAGAATTAGGATTTATAATGTGTTTCCAATAAGAACTAGGTTTCTAATTTGTAATAGGAGTATTTAATCTATAATAAGAGAGTATATCTTGATGTTAGGTAGGTTTAAGTAGAAAAGTTAACTTACTAGTTTGGGGGAAAACTACAAACCTTGGATCTTTCTTTGATTGAAATTATAATTAGTTTGATCGTCTAATAATAACTACGAAGAACACGTGAGACTTAAGACTCTAAACTTACATAACTTTGATTAATTCACCCAATTACAATAATCTAAATAACTTATAACCTAACAGTGAAAACAAAAGACTAACCTAGAATGGCTTTTATAGAAGAAATAAGCCTTAACCCTAGTCCTACTAGAATTATGAATAGAAGTTATACCAACTTGAGGAGAACCTCCTCTAGCAGTTAGACTCCACTTCCCACTCCATAAATTAAATAACACCTAATTGCAATTGAAAACAACTTTTAAATAGAAGCTTCTAGAAAATAAAAAAGAGGGTGGCGCAGACCAAGCAACCTGGAAAGAGACACCATCTCCCTAAGTATATGCACACACGGTGAAAAACCGTGTCACATCATAGTTGTTTCCACCAATTAGTTTCTATCATTTTAACTCTCCATATGTTCCACTACCATTTATTTTTTCATTTCAAATTCTTTTATTTCTCGTATTACTAAAATTTTCTTCCCAGACTTACACTTTCTCTATCAAAATCTAGATTTCCTATAATCAAATTGCTCTCTCTAGATTTTATCTTTTTCGCCCCAAATTTTCTCTCTTAAAGCTTTCTTTCTCTAGACTTTTTCCCTGTATCTCTCTAAGGTTCAGCCTTCAAAGTTAGAAAAAAGTAAGGTTTGAAGATGGATAGGCTTTTGGCCATTTTAAACCCGCTGGATGTTTATGGTTTTCCTTGTCACCTCCGCTCAACTTCTAGTTTCCCGTGATTACCATATCTGAAAGCCCTTTTTTAGTTGCTCCAATAAATTTACCTTCTTAGGAAGATAATGAGTAGCCTGGCAATGCATTTGAGAACTTCTCATTTATACCTTATCAAAATAGGTAAAGATAGAAATAGTGGGGCAACCATACCTGAACAAGAATAAAAGGCAAGGCCACACCTCCTGTTGGTGTATTTCCTGAGCCATATAATTGCTCATTTCGATGTATAAGATTTTGAAGACCTATGTACTTGAAGAAAGAGAAAGAAAAGTCAGTGAACAGTGGGTGTTAATTAGTTTTAGTATAATTAGAATCTACAACACTGCTTATACAAACAAAAAAACATGTTACTACCAAGAAGCAACAAAGATAAAATATAATATGTAAAATCTCTTACTTGTTCTTCAAGTTCTCGCAAATATGCAGCTTTTTTTTCAATTCTGTTTTTTAATCCAACACGTTCGACCTGCAGCAGTTAAAGTTTCTTTTCAGTTCTTATCCTAATAGAGAGAGAATACCTCGTAAATCAAATTTTCATGCAATGTTCCAAAAAGTAAATATCTTAAATTTAACACTCACTATATTACCAATTAGAGTTTGACCACCCACCCGCCAAGCGACTTACCCCAATTTGCAACTTTTTAAAGAACTCCTTTTTTCTTCTTCTTTTGTTAAATGAAGAGATTTCATAAATTGTGTGAGTGGAGTCCGGTGTTGCTATCCCGAGGTTGGTGTCTAGCTATCCGAAAAGGTCTTGTATGGAATTTCTAAGACTTAAGGGACTTAAAACAAAAACAAAAATTGCCACAACATACTTTCTTTCTAAGTTTTGTATGGAAAGAAATGGCCCCCAAGAAGTGAAACAAAGCAGGAAACCAAAACACACCATACAGCACCTCACAACAAATCAAGAGAGAAGTACCCCCTTATTCTGACAAAGTTTCGAACCCAGCTGCATGATTGAAATCAAACACAGCCCCAGAGTTTTCAGAAATGCACAATGTGTATGTATGTGCATGTGTCTGAGTGGGTGGGTGGGTGGGGGATCAAAACTTGATGAGATAATATAGGGATCACATTAAATTATTTCCCAAAAACATTGAATATAGTTTACTCAAACCTTTAGCTCTTCAACGTCATTCAGGCTAGTGCAAGGCAGCCCCTTCCACTGTATCTCCTTTTTATCCTTCGAGATAATATCCATTGCCATAAGTACATTCAGAGCATCATAAACCCTCCGACGTATATTTTTTTCGTCATATTGTTGCTGTCATCAAAAGAAACTCATAAAAGAGAGTACTGATTTACACTTAAGATGGTATGCATGCATACATGCACGTATAGATTAATCTGTACGCCCATAAGCACACAAACTAACCTGGTCTGGAGTTGCAAAACTGTCGCTTGGATCTGCAAATTCGGCTACAAGTTCATCTGCAACCTGGTCAAATATGTTGAATATTTATATCTTAGCACAAAATAGTTTGCAACATTATCCATATTTCAGGCGGAAACCAAGACAATGTTCATTGCGTAAGATACTGGATCCCTCTCCTTAAGCAAATCTATTTATAAATCTTTGCTATCCCAGTATATATACTATGGGTTATAACTTATAAGAAGGAGTTCAGAGAGAGTCTCTCAGCCCCTCCATCGACAATTGTCCATGTGGTACTCTGTTAAACACTCCTCTCTCCCACGCACCTACTACCTTTATGTTTCCCTTTCGTGAGAAGTTAATCATTTTTTTAATTCTCTGTATACTGCTTTCACATACTAACCGTCATTATTCCAAATTATTGTTCCCACCACTGGCATTCTTGCATGTCTATCATCGCTGTTTTGTTAGCGTAATCAGCTTCCATATCCCATGCATTTATAACAGTTATCTATCCACAACTACAAAAAGATAATTTTAACTCCACTTCTATATCTCACTTTGACTTTCTTATCAGTCTGCCTTACAAAGGAAAGGCTTCACTCAAAACTCATAGTAAACAGCACACCCTCTTTAAATTCCAAAGATATAGTAAACTTTTCTGTGGTAACTTTCTCACAAGTCTCCTATAAATTATTAGTACTAGCTTCAATTCCCTCCCTCTATCCCTCTATCCATTTCTCCCGCTTGCCTATATCTTCAACTTTGTAATTTAACTTTAGTTTATTTACTTTGATCTTCTTATGGAACCCTAACAGAAAACGGGGAGATAAGCAAATATGAACTTTGCTTATGTTGACCTATAACAATAAAGGAGATGAAGAAAGCGACCTTGCAAAGTCCATGAAAGCAAGTTCTGGGATTTTCCATTTACATACAGAAAATATCAATTAGGGTGGATGTTTTCAGTTTTACTACAATGCCAATAGCACCATTCCTAAATCAGTTTCAACTTTCAAGAAATTTTTCAAATAAAAATGTTTTCTCATTATAAACTGTAAGGGTTAAGCATAGCTACAGATTGTATTAGTTTTAAAATCAATTCTAATATCTACATATCCACAAAGATTTGTAAACAGTAGAAGTTTGATTGCACAAAGATTAAAAAAGAAAGAAAAAAACCCGTCAGGGTGACCGTGGAGGTATCAAAATGCTTATGCCAATAAAATTCTGTGTAAATAAAATAAATGAAAGTACTGTCATAAAGGATTTTACTTCTCATTTGTTGTCTTTTATGCTAGATTGCACTATATACTATGTTAAACTCTTTAATTTTGAGCTTCAGCGCTTTTGAATGCTCGTCTCTTTCAAGTATCTCATAACATATAGTATTTCTGTTGGATATTAAGGAGGCTCTCTACTTGAAGCAGACAGAGAATAACACCTTTACTCCTATAGAACCTCATCTGCTTGTAGTTAAGTTATATAACATATTACACTAGTTATGAATTGCTATTAACTTAAATACATTGTACATTTACCAAACTGATAACTTCATAACACTATGGCATTAATAGCTAAAAGAACAGGATAACTCTCGACATCTGTTATCTAGATCCGTGTTCTTAAGAAAGAAAAGTTCTTCAGACTGATATTTAAATCGAAAGAGCGGGGTACGTCAAGTAGTAGAGCAACAAAAAGAAGATATGTTTCCAAATGAATATGGGCCATACTCAAAGCACACCCCTACCAGAGAATTTGCTATGCAGCAGAGCATCACAAGAAAAAACGAATAGTACTTAAAGATGAATCATAGATAGCTAGAGAGAGAGAGAGAGAGAGAGAGAGAGAGTATTCAAGCTGCTCACCTCGTTGTAAGTTGTTCTAACCTTGCTTTCCACTTTTTCACAGACTACAAACATAAAACAACCATAACCAAATTAGAACACAAGGCTATTAGCAATAAATTTGCAGAAATACAAGACCCGTTACATTAAATGAAAATTAGCTCATCCCGATAATAAAAAATACACCACAATTTACATCTAACATGGAAACTATTAAATCAAAAACAATGATAATAAATCAAATAAATGAACCAAGGATGACAGAAAAGATTACCTCTCATGCTAAATTGGCGGAGTCCCCGGCCACTCTTATCCCCAGGTAATGCACGTGGACATCTCTTCTTCTTCTTTGCACTATAAATAAGTACATGGTTAAGTTGAGAATCCTAATTAAGGAATAACTTAACTGCAAAATTTTACCGCCCTCGTGTTATTTAAATACTTATTATGTTGAATTGCTTAAATAAGTATATCACATAACATTATGTTTGTTTGTATTGTCCGAAGACCACCCTTTTTGGCCATCAATTGTTCCTCTGTGTATATGTGGCTCCTCGCTCTCGGTTTGTCATGTGTTCGTTTATACCCCAAAATAAGTGTCTTCCTATAAATTAAACACCAGAGACCCAAAGCAAAATGTAACCCAAGAGTTTATCAGTTTTTCTTCGCAACACGACAGAGTTGTCTTAACTCGTAAAGGCGGAAACTTTAGTCTCAAGTAACCTAAATTTCACAACAACAAAAATAATAGCACCACCTTCATCTAAAACTGAGGAATCCTCCCCAATTTGGGTTAAACAATACTAAATTCTTCCTCAATTTCACAAAACACTCACACATTCACGCCGAAAACTCCTCGAAACAGCTCAAAAATGGAAATTTTCCAACTTACAACAGCACCTGAATTTCACAAATTTCAACAAAAAACAAAAAAACTCACACAAGGGGTTCTTCAGATCCAGCATCATCCACACTAATATCCAAGTGACTCGCCCTATCGAGCCTCCCAGATGTCATCACTACGACCCCGGCATCACTCGGAGACCCACGACTCCCACCACCACTCGCAGTACTCATAGACTGGCCCGAAACCGTGGTTGTTCCACCCCAAGACCTCGTAGACCCACCTCCTTTATTCAAAACCATGTGATTTCTCCCCACTTCTTGTAAATGAGTCATAACAAATTGAAACCCCAATCAAATCGAGGAGAAAAACAAAGGGGTTGTGAGATCTTGATGTGGGAAGAAAACCCAGATGGGGATTTAATTACAGGATTGAATTAGAGATCTAAAATTACAAGTTTTTGAGAGAGGTTTATCTGAAAAACAAATAAGAGGGTTTTTTTTCTATCTTTTTCCCTCTTAAGCTAATATAGGAGGGAAGGAAGCGCAGTTGAATTGTGGGACCCACTAGAATCAATTCAATCCCTACCCTTTAACCAACAAAAAGCCGCGCCAAATGGCGAGGGAAATCCATATTATTATTGCCAGATCGATAACTGATTATTTCAGGACAACACAATTGTTGTGTGTGTACTGTGCACTCCAATACTCCTCCAATATATATGTATTGGATTTTTCCTACATTTAAAATGAGATTTAGCTATAAAAAAAATCAGGGCGAATTAATTATGAGATTCAAAAAAGATTAGTCAGGATTCGTCTTTAAATGTACGGAGATATTTTTTTATTTTTTATAATTAAAAGTTCAGAGGGATTATTCTAGAATTAATTTGGATCATTAATGAAAATTGCATTTTTTGTCACGAATTTTTTGGATTTTTTTTTACTTTTAGAAGAAGACAATGTGATTTTTCATTGTTATAAAAAAAAGGGAAATCCCGGGGTTTGACTTAGAGCTGGCAATTTAACCCTCCCCGCCCCGGGGCGGGCTTGGTATAACTATAGCGGGTATGGGCGGGTTTGGTTTAAAAAAAACCTATTTATTTATTAGGGCGGGTCTGGTTTTAGGCTCAAAAAATTGGGCCCGTCACGCGATCCAGTTATATAGGTTATGACCTGAATACCCGTAAACTTAATTCTATTGAAGACATGTTATTTTTACTTCCTCCTCTGCTACTCATCCTGACTTTCATCATCTGATCCTCAACTCGTTTCTCTCTCTATATATATTTTTAAACCTAAGAAGAATTATCTCAAATCAATGGTTTTCGACCTAAATCGATAGTTTTCATCTTAAAGCGGGGCGGGCCTGGGGATCCCCATTTAGGATAAACGGGTGCTAAGCGAGTGCTGGGGCGGGTTTGGTATAGGCAAATTTTGTCAGGCAGGTTTGGGTATTCTCCATTTAAGTTAAACAATATTGGGGCGAGTTTGGGGGTAGGGTAATTTGACTGGCAGGTATGGGGATGGTATTACTGCACCCGCCCGAAAACCCGACCCATTGCCATCTCTAGTTTTACTTTTACTTTTACTTACAGATTTTGTTTTTTTGTTGTTTTTTTTTGCCAAGGGATGTGTTCTTGATTTAAGTCGAATGCTTTAGAAAAGAACATTACTGATGACAAGGCTGTGCTTATCGCCGTCATAATCACAATTAATATGACCAACTTTGGGCCAATTTTGGGCATGTGAGACAACTCTGTCATACAAATCATCGTCCTAACCAGATTAACGCAACCAGCTTTGAGTTTATTAATCAACCAGGCAGTTCTGTTTAAGTAGTTTGTCAAAAAGAATTAGGCAATTAGAAACTTCAAACATTAAGCCGCAACACAATGGTAACAGAATAGAATGCATGTATTTCAGAAATACCTTGAAAGCTCAGACAATTGAAGATGCAGTGAGAATAAAAATGAAAATTTTACTTTTTATTGAGGTCAAAGCATTTTCCTAATCATAACCCAAAATCCCAAATTGGATACATTGTCATGAAAAATCAGATACCGAATCCGGCACAGAGCCTCTAATGCAATTGAAGCAACATCTACACATTAAGCACCTAAATTGTGAGCCAAAACCTTCAAACTGACTAATAATTTGACTGAACAGGACCCCTGACAGGTCCACAACATGTCTTAACACCCGATCGAGGCTTCTCTTCCCATTGCCCACGCCATTATTGAAGATTTCCAGCCAGAACCATGTTGTCTATATAACACAAAATATCACCTCATATCGTACACCATTGTTGAAGACTTCCAGCCAGAATCGTGATGTATATACAGCACAATATCTCTTCACATATTACACCATTGTTGAAGACCTCCAGCCAACATCTTGTTGTCTATACAGCAATAAATATCTCCTCACGTTGCATCTTAATCAACAGTGGGAACCAAATCGGCAGCCCGTCTTTCTGTTTCTTTAACATTAGCCTGTTTTTTGGCTTCTTTAACATTAGCCAGTTTTTCTGCTTCTATAACAATAGTCTGTGTGTCTGCTCCTTTAGCATTAGCCCGGGTTTCCACTTCTTTACCATTAGCTTGCATTTCGGCTTCTTCACCATCAGCTTGCGTTTCTGCTTCTTTGCCATTAACCTGGGTTTCTGCTTCTTTGGTATTAGCCTGTGGTTTTGCTTCTTCAGCAATAGCCTGCTTCTCTGCCTCTTTACCATTAGCCTGCATTTCAGATTCTTTGGCAAAAGCCTGTGTTTCAGGTTCTTTAGCAATGGCCTGTGTTTTTGATTCTATAACAACAGCCTGCAATTCCAATTTTTTATCAATATCCTGTGTTTCTGCTTCTTTAACATTCGCCTGGATTTTTGCTTCTTTAGCAATAACCTCCGCTGAAGCTTCTTTATTGTTAGCCTGTGTTTCTGCTTCCTTAGCATTAGCCTGTGTTACTGCTTCTTTCACATTAGCCTGTGTTTCTGCTTCTTTGATATTAGCATGCGTTTCCGCTTCCACAATGTCCATTGCGCTGCTTTTGTCATGCCTGATAAAAAAACAGTTAAGAGAACTATCAGGCACAATAAAAGAAAGGTAAGCTGGAATGTATTAGAAATCAATGAAACATCAAGTAAACGCAATGAAACTAGAAGTGTAGAGAATTGCTTCTATTGCTTCATAGACTGCTACTCGCATAAATTATCCTCATGGAACATAAGAAAATGGAATTTGCACCCTTTAACACTTGTTTTACTGAATGCATTCCACCTACACGATTATTAGCTAACGATTTCTGTGCATCCTGCCCATAGAGAATGATACAGACGCCAAGTAAGACAGTTCACTTAAAATCTGATCTTCAGATAGAGCCAACTGCAGATAGAGGCATCGGTTCACTGACTTTCTATAATGGGTAATCCTTGTTGAAAGGTTTCAAAAACTTATATCTAGGTAGCAAAGGTTTACAAGGGTCTTTCTAAATGTCAATATTCTTACCATGTTTGCTCAACATATTTCAACGTTCTATTTAAGAGTGGGGACAATAACATATATCAGCAAACAATGTGCTAGTTAGAGAAAAAAACTCTGAAGACATTAGGCAGAGGATACCCTTCAAGATCTTTTGATGTAGCTTCACAGTCCGGCTCTACATCCGTATCGAGTACTTCCTCATAGTTATAGTATGCATTCACCTGCATGAAGGCCAATGTTAAGCTAATATATATCGCTCCTTAAATGAAAATTATCTACATGGAGAACTGAAAAGAAGTCGTTAGCGTTTGGATGAGAGTAGTTCTCTATACCTTGGGCCTTGGTGTTATGGCTTCAAAAGTATGAAAAATTGGAACATCAAAATGAGGAGGTTCCAGAACAACATATGCCCCTTTATTGTTAAACCTTTCCTCCGTTGCCTGCATACATAATAGGCAAAATCAACGTCTGAGATAAACATTTAACTGCGGAATGTAGCCTATATGTATTAACTTTTCCCTTTGAAATACACTTAATAGATAAATACCCTACATTAAGTAACATCAGTAAAGCATGAATACTCTTGAACTTTATTTTAAAAGTTCACTTTTACTATGACCCAAGTTGATTTGTAAGTTCTACTAGACACCCAATTCAATGGTCAGAGAAATAGGAAATAAATATCATACAATATAGTATAAGTTATAAACTCTGAACTTTCACATGACCGATAGATTGAGAAACTTCTTCCATAATACAAAATAGAACTTTTGAACTGATGTTACATTAAGGCAGAATTAAGGCCCTGAGTCAATGTGACATGAAGTTTCTTACACATCAAGATAGATATCGCACCACCTCAGACATGAGATACATATGCCCTATACATAATAATTGACCATTTTCATGATCGACCTAATAAATACCATAGATTCTAATTTCTGAAATGAATGCATTTTGTGAGCATGGGTACAAAATGGAGGTTGAAGTAGTTGCATTTTTCTAAATATGCAAGTGTTTACTATCTTAGGTTGGCTAAAAGTATTTCCAAATTCAATTCAAACTAATTTCTAACTCACAAGTAACAAGTAAGAAAAACAAACCATGATCGAAAAACAAACCATGCTTGATCTTCCAACACTTCAGGGAAAAAATGTGACAGAAGAGTAAGAAAGAACCTGATATTGTGGATAATCTGGAGCACTGAAGATTGTAATCAACTTTCCCGATTTGACATCATGATCAATTGTGTATCCCTCTTGCATTCCTCCAAGACCATCCCGTTTTTCCCTTGCATCAGGACCTTCGTGGGATCTAATAATCAACTGCAGTGCCAACAATTAACAGCATTTCCATAAGTAGCATTACAAGTCCAACCACTAGAGCATAGTTGAAAAACTTTAAATAAATAAAGAGGATGGAAACGAAAGATGGAAATTGCCTGCCCAAATATTAACTGTCTGCCCATATTTAAAAAGGTCATCAACATAATAGGCAACATACGAACATCAAACCTAAGATATTATTTCAAATTCAGTATGGTTTTGAAATGTCACCTTTAATGCGTTCTTCTTCAAGAATGCCTCCGTAACATCAGGACCCCAATACAGACCCATACCTCTCTCCAAATTTCGAGAAAGACCTGGTTCAATTGAGGGATCCGACCATAGGACATCACCTGGTATCAAATTCGCACCTTCCCATGGTGGATCTACGACTGATCTTTTAGCTTGTGATAATTCGTCCAAGGATCCAAGTGATATCACATTCGTTTCAGGCTCTACAACAATCTTCTCACCGTTCCCTCCTTTAAGCCTCTTAGATGGTCTCACTGGTATGCTACGGAAAAGACCACCATGGGTGGTGTAAACACGACCAGCTATTATAGAAGCCAACGGAAGGTCTTTAAAGCATCCTAGAAATTTCCGATAAACATGTTTCCCTTGAGCTCCATACTTAGCCATCACTTCTTGTTCAAAACCATAAGTTGTTGTGCAAAACTTAGATTCATGATTCCCACGAAGGAGAAATACTCTATGTGGCATGAAGACCTGTATGCCAAGAACCTTGTTAGCAATTAGCTATTCTGAGAAGAAGAAAAAGTGTACAGGAATATAATTTGGAGGACATTTTAACGAGAGAAAAAAAAAACCAGTCACAGAATAGGAGAAAAGAAATTAGTTTTACATCACAGTCTTGATGAATCGAAATCGATATCAAAATCAAAATCAAAATAAATGAATAAAGATACCCAAGAAACCCATTTACAACTAATGAACTAAAAAATTGGCAGTTGAGTAAATTTCACCCAAAAAATAGATCTCCTGGGGGTGTGGGTTTAGGTATTAGGAGGGGAAATGGGGTTGGTGTGTGAATATTTTGGTGTTCTCCGAACTAGACCGTCAGACTAAGACAGCAAAGAAAAGAAAGTAATTAACACCAGAAAATATGCACCCACAGTAGAAACTGAATAAAAAATCAGAAATCTAGTTTCTAACTGTTGAACTCCATTGATGTCAGCAAATACATGCTTAACAAGGTAAAAACATTATGCGCCTACAGCTAACTCGCCAAGCCTTAGAACAATGTCAAGCGGTTTCGATCAAAAAAGAAAGCAGATAGAGTTTTACTATCGAGGATTGTAGAGAAGGGGTGATAAATGAACTTAGTATAAATAGAGATAACAAGGAAGAACAAAGAGAGATATACTATGGGAAAGTCAGAGAATGTAAGACCATATTTTGTTTCGGACCATATTTTCAAGATACAGAGTATATTGTGGGCAGACTGCAGTACACTCCCGCGTGAGGTTCTACATCTGGAAATAGGTGGTTAGAAAACCCGTTCAGTTTCGAGTAACAATCTGAATACACCCATTTCAAAATCCGAAGTGTTGATAAGGATCAATTTTGCCAGATGTTTTGAATACAACAAAACCCAATTCTATACCAAGTGTTCTTAAATACATTAATATATGATACAAAGATTACATCTTAAAGCATAACGATAAATACCATTATCATAATTATTAAAGTGTTAGGTTTTAAGAACTCATACCTTCCAGGCCAACAAAAGCATAAATGTTTCCAAACCCCAAGCCCCTCTATCAACATAATCGCCATTGAACACAAAGAAACGATCTTCTGAGGGAAATCCAGCTTTTTGCAAAAGAAGCACCACATCATGCAATTGTCCGTGGACATCACCAACTACAACAACACTCGATTTCTCCCCACAATCATCAATTTTGACAATGTTAGGTTCTTTGCGAAAGAGCTTTGAGGCTGAGTGAAAGATGTTATTAAATACCGAGACTGGCAATACATTGGGAAAATCTGACGGGGTGAAATTTCTCGAAGACCAATCAAAAGCAGAGACGATATTCTGAATCCAATCTACGCTTAACTTTCCATCGAGAGGCCATGAAATAGGGATTTGAAATGGAGTTTGAAGACCAACATTAACTGGTGAAGTAGTGATAATACTAATAATTGAAGACTTTGATAGATGAATGTCAAGTCCAGATGATGGTCCCTCCTGAAATGTAGACATACAAGAACTCATACATTCTGCCTCACCCTCGTCCACAACAATGTCGATCAACTGATCGGGAGCGTCATCTACATTACAAAGTTCTAGAACATCCTTTGAAATCTCATCATCATGTAGACCATTAACCTCGGAAACATCCTCACCTAGATAAAGATCAATAGGCTCAACGTCCTCTTGACTACCTTCTTCTTGGCGACGTCGTCTTGGAAATTGAAGGACAGGGACATTAATAGAATGCTCAACTTCTTGCATGTCATGCCCCCACTGTGGTGGGCTTGCTCTCAATCTCTTAATAGTGGCCGCAATATCATCACTTACCGAAACAGGTAATTCATATTGTCGAATAACATCAGATAAATTTGCAGCCTACAGAAACACAAATTATTACATTAACATATCAAATATAATAATTTTTACTAAGTAATGAAGACCTTGTATCTTACCTCCTCCTCGCATCTCGTCCTAAAATGCAGATAGAGCTCCTCCATATACCTTTTAGGTACATACCTGGGCTCTTGAAACTGCATATTGGGATTATAAATCTGGGGGCGCCCATACCAAATTTGAAACTCGTGAGACGGCCACATAGCTGAATTATACAGTTCCAATGTCATAAGAAAATTTTAAACAAAACATAATAAATACTATATGTGTTATAGAAAAGTCTACCATTAATATTCAGACATAGATCACCCTCCACTCTAGCTTCTTCAAACCTATTATTCCATTTCTGCACGTCATCGCCCGGAATGCCGGAAGCTCTCCTGCTTCTTCTTTTAGATGATACATGATCTAGAGGAATAGTTTGATGCATACCAAATTGCCGCAGACATCTATCAGCAGGATGATTCTCAACAATGTGCATGTAAATAAGACATGCACAATGAAGACTTAAATCGCGTGCTGTCGTCAACATTGGCAGAGCATCATCTGGTAAGGGATGATATGGTGTCCAAATAATCTGAAGAATGGTTGAAAAAATAATGTTTTAATAAAAGCAAGCTATTCCAATTAAGAAAATAGTGTTGTAACTATTTTTGAAAGAATTTCGGATAAACCCACATATTATCATGTTGAAGGATGTGGCCCCTCAAAACCATATTTTATGTTGATATACACCGGTAGGCTAGCTTGACCACTTTGTTAATAGCCAGAATGCCTGATCCCTTTCACGCAAATTAGCCAAAATACCCATATGTAGAAACATAGTGGAAAACGTGTAACCATTGTTATTAAATCGAGTGATTTTACGATTTGAATCAAAATGAAAGAAAACAAGTTGAATCAACTAATAAATCGTGATTCACCATAAATCGAGTGAATCGACGATTCAAATCACAAATCATGCAAATTAGTGAATCGTACGAGTTGGGAAATTCTTAACTTTAAAGCTTTTGACGGAAGAAATAACCTTAATACGAAAATTGATTTTATATTTCTAGTTGATTATTATTTAATCAATCTTTTTAAGGAATCCTTACTCCTAATAAGTGTAAATCATAAATTTAAACCTTGTAAGAAACCCTCTCTCAGTAATTCTATTCTCCAAACTTGTCCACACAATGATATGCACTTACTAATGATACAAAAACGATAACCAAATAGATTTTAGGAATATTTGTTTTCATGGTATTTGAAAATTTGAAGGAATATAAGCACATAAATAACATATGATATACATATGTATGAATCCTGAATCATATGATTCACGATTCACCGATTCTTATAGAAACGATTCACCTTACGATTCACGATTTGACAACAATGCGTGTAACAAACTGCTCATGGTTTAATCCAAAGATCAAAATCTAAAATGAAACAAACTAGGGAGATTTCCTCTTCCAAAACAATTGGGAGCATTCATTCATCTAAAACAAAATAGCTCTATAATCTAATCAACAACCTCTCGATTGAGGATGACTTTTTTCAATTTGATGAAAAAGACAATCTCAAACACTCAATTGTTTTAAGTAAAAGCTGGATTAAAGCATGATTAACTGAAGAGTTAGCATGTGTCCCCACTTAGTGTCTCCATAAATAAGGATATTTTGAACAAGAGGTGTCACGGCCCAGCCCGGGACCGCTTCTACAGTGCCCGGAGTGCAGCGGAATAAGGGGCCGTGCGGCGTACACGGACGCGCAGTCGGCGTGTACCAGCCATCTTCACGGGCGCGGCGCGCCAGTGGCATACAACCCATGGATGCTAGAGCGACATCCGGATAATCCTGGATACTCGTGAGGGGTCATCAAATATGCATTCGATAAAGGCAACAACGCTGAAGGTTCCCTCAATAATCCCTACAGCGTAATCTCTCGCGACGCGCGCGAGGTACGGAAAGCACACCTGTCCTGTAGCGGATCAGGGTAGCTCAATATGCCGGTTTCCAGATAAGGGACTCATATCTCAAGGGGCGACGAGCCTGGACTAATTATATTGTCCATCTGTAAGGGGCGGTGCATCTCGGATAGCCCGCGGGGCATAGCGGCGCCATATGAAGCCCTCTTTGGAAAAATGGCCCGCATTGCGAGGCAATGTCCCCTGGCCTTCCCTAGGCCTAGGAGAACTCATAACTATCCCTTGTAGATAGTCCATGAGCCGGGGTCCTTGATGACCAAGCATTAAAGCTCTTTTAGTCATGGGGAGGATCGGACCAAGGTTCCTCCTTAATATAGCTACTAAGTAAATAGTCAATTTCCAAAAGGAAACGTTAAAACATGAGATGAAGCGTACTGGCCCTTTTCGCCCCCTTAACCGAATCCGATTGCGACGAAACTTGGCGTACAACTATATTAGGATATAGAGAACATATACATTCGGACATAACTCAAAACGCTCGGGTGAATTTGGCCGGTGTTCGGTAGGTCGTCACAAGAGGTCTAGACAAAAGGGGTGAGATACTCTGGCAATTAATAGTGAGCGAGATAAGAAACAATTAACCAATGCCAATATGATTTTGGGGGGTAAAAGCCTACAAAAACGTAATAATATAGGTTTTGGTGCAAATTCTTTCAAGCATAAAAGGACAAAGTCAAAATAACCATAAAGCATCTTCGAAATTCGAACTTACTTTAGATGGAGGTATCAAGTCGAACTCCTGACGATAGAGAGAGAGGCTATTATGTGGGTCTCCATTGTAGGTTCGATTTCCCTTTGTCCATCTCAAAGCACGAGGAAATGATGGAGCATTTTCATGGGGTACAGGCCTTCCAATCGGAAAATGTTCATGTGCCCACACCTGATACAATACAAGTAAACTCCTAATAAACACTCACACAACAAATTTACTTCTCTGCATATGATATAAACAAAAGATTACCTGTAAGAGAAACATACATCCCATTAGGGACTTCTTGCGGGAGATCTTTTCGTTCACAGCAAAATTACCCAAAGATCTGTATAGATATGCTAGGACGGCAGCCCCCCAGGCATAGGTTCCGGCAACAATAAAGTTCTCAAAAAATTTCAATAAGCTGGCATTGACAAGATTGCCGGCATTAGGAAAACACATACCCCCACAAAGTGCTAACAGATATGCACGCGTATAGCATTCAACCTACAGCACAAGCCATACCTCTAAGATACTTACTATATACTCAATCACGAAAATTAAGTTAAATAAAAAAGGTAGAAAAATAACCTGGTACTGACTGGGATTAGGAGGCAACTTTCCAAATTTGTCCCTTAACCATTCGAGCCTAATTGAACCTTTTGCAGCCTTTGCATTCTCCGGATCAATCCCCAGTAAGTCTTGGATAACTGAACTAAAGTCTCCAGCAGCATAAGGAATGCATACAGGTAAACCAGTGATACTAAGTCCAGTGCAATGTAGAGTATCCTCTAGTGTAATAGACATCTCCCCACAACCAATATGGAATGTTTGTGTCTTAGGCCAAAACCGCTCTGCTAGAGCATAACACAAGCTTAAATCAGATTTTAACCAACGTATCTTATGGAAATGACCGAACCCCGCTTGTGCAACCAAGTCAAGTTGATTCTGGTTTAATTGCCAATCCTGAAAAGACCTCCCATGAAAACGTCCTCGAAGCTCGGGATAATCAACCTATAATAAAATCCGTAATGTTAAACACTTAAAGACGAACCCTTTCCCATTAATATCAACTATACAACACTTTGTACATCATAAATTCTAACCTGCCCATTCCAAATATCATTCCATCTATGATTTAACCGGTCTCGTTGTACATCAACCGTGGTCGGGCCTCCGGGATAACGGCCATCGTTCAAGTTCGCTAGAGCTATCTCCATTTATCTCCGCTAAATCTTCCAATATTAGGGTTTTATTAGGGATTCCCACTACAACATCAGTTTATGTTCAACCCAAAGGTGGGGTTTTGCAACCAAACACAAGAGAAACCCAAAAGTTACAAACTTATCAGTAATCAACATGAGCGGTAGTAAATTTTACAATTTTAGGGTTTTATTTGTAATAATTCACACCCAATCGAGCAATTCTGGGCAGAAATTAAACTAAAGATTGCAATTTGGACTTATATGAAACCCTAGAAACTACGAATTTTAGTAGAATTATGATTATTGAGCTACGATTCGAAGTGAAAACTTGTAAGATTGAGTAATTAGGGTTTTTTTAAGAGAGAAAGGGGGAAAGATGAATTAAAATTAGGGTTTGAATTACTTACGAAACGACGACAGTAGAAATTTTGCGAGATGATGCGAGTGCGGCAAATAATACACCGGAGTTTAGAAGTTTGTGTGCCTTCTAATATGCCGTAACTTCACAACATTACTTGGACTAGTTTGGGCCTTTAGGGGCTTTGGGCCTAAAAATAATTCGATTTCAAGGTCCAGGTCAGCTTTTTAGCTCCAACACAGACTGAGAATCCATCCGAGCTTCAGAATGCGCAAAACAATTAGAGCATCCACAACAATTAAAAGTGTGAATTGGATGAATTTCAAGGTGAATCCAATCCACCTCAATCCACCCCACAGTAGTTGAAGGTGAATTTGAAGGTTTAGAACTGCGCGACATAATAATAATAATAATAAATTCTCCACGTAGCTCAATCTGGAGCGTCCATTACCCAACACGCGGTTCAGAAGTGCGCTGCATGAATTCACCCCAAATCCAACCACAGGGTGGATTTTCCACCCTTTGATGAATTTTGTGTGTGCCATGTCAGAATCACCTAGCTGCTGTGAAGGAAATAAGGTGGATTTGAGGGTGGATTTGAAATTCACCCTGCCACGTCAGGGTGCACCTAGCTGTTGTGAGTGCTTTTAAGGAGTGAGAAGCTTCGATTAGGGTAATTTTGAGAATTTGACAGTTTAGACTTCATATTTAGAAGAAAAAAAACTGAGTGTATTATTACAATTCAAATTTAGCATTAATGCTTCAGATTCAGTACTCAAACTTTAGAATAAGTAATCAAAAAAAGTGTTTAGAACCCTTAAAAGTGTTAAAATCAATTAATTAAATAAATAAATAATAATAATAATAATAATAATAATAAAAACGGCTTCTTGTTCCTAACTGTTAAATCTTCTATTTTACCACAGGTTTTAAATTCTAATTAGAATTTGACATTTTGGAGCTTAATCTTCCTAACTGTTAAATCTTATATTTTACCACGGGTTTTAAATTCTAATTAGAATTTGACATTTTGGAGCTTAATCTAAGAGGGACATCTGAGACGAGGCTGTTTGTTTTTTTGCTGATTGTGAACACTTATTCTGATTGCTTATTATGAATCTGAAGCTTGATTGTGGAACCTGAACCATAAAAAATATTGTGTTTTTTTTTTTGCTGAATATGAATTTTGAATCAAGCGGAGCCAATACCGGTTTTGGTTGAGATTGTCAGGATTGGACCCCCAAGAAACAAGGAGAATGCACATTTGATCCCCAGCACTTGGAAACTGCGAAAGAGGTTGGTGCAGAAGAGGCATTGATTGGATTGTCTGAGCACGGAACTGATCGGGCTAAGCGGAAAGCAACATACCTCCTTGAGCTGATTTGAAAAGCGCATGAAGTCGTGGTTGAAAACCTTGATATTAAAACTGTAAAATTGTAAAACTGTATTGAGGAACATCGGAGTTTTTGTATTTGTGTGTAATCTTTTGTCTTGATAAATGAATAGTTTTCATAAATCAAATCTCCTAAACTTAAATCAGACCTCGGCTTGCAGAATAGGAAAAAGAGCTAAATTTTTCCTCTCTGCATTTGAAAATACATCAGATTCTGTTTAAATTTTTGTTCTCATTTTTACCTAATTAGACTTGAGTATTGGACATCAAATTTTTTTTTTTTTTTTTTGGATGACCAATTTGAGGCCGTACCACATGAATACAACAACTGTTAATTGAGGCCTTACCAATTTTATCCAATCCTCACGATGGTCCTTATCCCACAACCAAACGGGGGGCATTCCACCCTGTTCATAATTTATCACCATGAACCGAATCACTGGCTTTTTTTACTTAAAACTGTTGAATGTTGAGTGAGGTGTTGACTGCCTGGATGGGAAGTTAGTAAACAAGCTTACTGAAAGGTGCTGAATCAAAGTGATGATGAATGTGTCAATCAGCAAAAAAAAACTCAGCAGTTAACACACCGTGAATGAGCCTAGTTAGCAGCTACCCATTCAACATTCAGCGATTTTTAGTGGAAAAAAACAAACACCCCCTTCATTTGGTGCACACCAAAAATAGTTTTTGCACTTGAAACAACACTAATCACTCTACCAAAAATACCAAATGAAATTAGCATCCATTAACATACTTAACATCTCCAACAAAACTACAATCCCTACTCAAAGTACAATTTTAGAGTGTTGGTTTTTTCTGAAACCCATCTCCAGCAGTTTCACTCGAAGGGTGCACTTGCACACCAGTAACAGACGCACCATTAGGACCACACCTACATTTCTCAACCATCCGATCAACTAATTGAGTATCCCCAGAAAACAATGCTTCCACTGACCCATCTCTCCTGTTTCGTACCCAACCATTCATACCCAATTCCCTCGCGTTTTCTACCGTCCAATTACGATAGAACACTCCTTGAATTCTACCCTTTATTAACACCCTCACAGTTTTCGCGCGCCGTTCTTCGGCTTGGCCGTTGTTGTTGGTGGTCATGGAGGAGGTGATTGGGGAACAAGGAGAGGTGGAGATAAAGCTAATGAGATTTGGATTTGTGGGATTGGGTTTTTGGTGGTTTTGGAAAATTATTGCACGAATCATATGTTTGAGTGATGATGGGGTTGTTGTTGATGCCATTTGTTATTTTAGATTGACTCTTAAGTCTTAATCCGGTCGTTCACCACGTGCCACGTGCTCCACTCGGTATAGATTATGTATGCAGGTGAGATGGTTTTAGTTAGAGCTGTCAATCCAACCCGAACACGATAACACGACCCGAACCCCACCTGCTATAAACGGGTTTAGGTTCACCATTGGTAGGTTTGAGCCGTAAACGGGTTGACACGGCAGACACGATTACGAAGCAGGTCGTGTTAGTGTTTCAAAATTTGACCCACGGGTGACCCGCTAACCCGTTTACCCTAATGTAATTTAGTTTAAGTTTTAAGGGTTTTTGGTCTTTTTCCATAGGGTATTTAAAGTTCTAAACCTAAACCTAAAGTCCTCATTTCCTTTTTCTCAACACATAGCAGCACAACTCTCTCTCTCAAGTCTCACCGCTGTTGGTGACTCTGACAATTTCACTCTCGATTTGTTCAGTTTGATCAATTTGATCAATTTGTGCCTTTGTGGTGACTAACTAGTGACTAGTTTGATCAATTGCACTTTCGAGCCTCGATTGTTCACTCTCGAATCTCGATTGATCAATTTGTGGTAATGTGTCTCTAACTGTGACAACTTCACTCTCGATTTGGACTCAGAATCTCATAATTAGATCACTTGTGGTGCTCAAATGTTAGACTTTGGAGATCAATTTGTGCCTGTGGTGAGTCTCAAGTCTCAACAGTTCATCAATTTGGGGGTTTTTGGAGATCATCGTTTGGAGATCACTCTGTCTTTAGAGTTTGAACTTGAAGATTACTCTGTCTTTCCTTTTGAGATCACTCTTAAGTCTCAAGACTCTTAATAGGTTACTCTTTCTCTCTGTCTTTACTTTTGAGTTTTGAGGTCAAATTATAGTTTTACCTTTCATGAAAAGTAAAAACCCTGGATGATCTCCAAATCGAGTTACGCCTAATTATATTTGTGGTGACTGGTGAGTTTGTACTCTGTGACAACTTCACTATCTAAATTGTAGACTTTAATTCTATCAGCTATCAAGTCTTAACTCTGAACTCTCATAGTCTCAGACAGTCATATTCTCATTCAAGTCTCAACAGTGATTTTATATTTTTACTGTGTATGATAGTGATACTAATCATACTATGTATGATATCTCTGATTTTATATTTTTACTGTGTATGATTATGATATCTCTCTCATTATTAGAATTTAAAGTTACTTATACGCTTTGTATGATAATGATATCTCTGATTTTACTGTGTTGAGAAGTTTGATCATCAAGCCTTGTATGATATCTCTGATTTTACTCTAAGTTTTTTTTTTTTCTAGACTATTATAAGATGAAGCTTAGAAAATAGGTAAAAGTGGGGTATTTTTAATTTTGTATACTTTACTTTATATCAATATAGAGGTTTTGGTTTCTTAATTTCATAACTTTTCTTCATAATCTTAATGAATTTTTGTTGTGTATATTTTTAATGGGCTGATTAGTATGTGAATGAATACTTGTAAGCATGTAGGCAGCAATTACATGCTTCACTCTTTTGTGCAGGCTAGATGTATTGTAGGCATTATAAATTGTGTGTGATACTTTTTTTGTGGAAGCTACATTTTTTGGGTGATGAAAACTGCAATGAGGTTTTCTTTAACAAGAAAATACAGTTTTTAATGCCCAAAAAATGTAACTTTCATAAAAAAGAACATGTACAATATATTAGGCTTCAACAAAAGAGCTGCACATAAATTTGTTGGTTGCACTCTGCAATGAGACATTTACTTAGAAATCAATCTATGATACAATGTACAAGAAGAATGGATTGAACATTTGAGTTTATGAAGAAAATTATTTGAACACAAATTTATCAAATTTATCAAATTTGGTTAGTGATTTGGTGATCTCTGTTAGTTAAATGTTAATTTGGTTATTTTTAGGCTTTTTGCAAAAATGGCACAAGTTGGACCTCCTTGCACTTGTGGGGCTGGATACATGAGGCGTTATAGGGCTAATACTAAGAATAACAATAGTCGTTATATTTATCATTGTCTCCAATTCAAAAACCAATGTAAGTCATTTATATGGGAGGATGTTCTTGTTGGGGGACTTGGGGCAGGAGACCTAGGACAAGGGGGAGAACTAGTTGATGAATATAAACAAGTTGAGATTATGAGACCTAGGATTATGGACAACTATCTCACATATGCTTTTATTGGATGTAATCTTGTATGTGCTTTGTTTATTTGGGCAACACTTCTAATTGTAATTGCATTATTCTTTGCTAAGTGATTTGTAATTGTAATTGTTTTCATTAGACTTGGAAGTAATTTGTAATGGCATTTGCCTTAACATCTACTAATAAATTAGAAGTTAATTTTTACGTGATGAGTTATTTATTTTGTTTGCCATATTCGATAATTGTTTATAATTTTGAATATGATTTTTTTTCCAAGATGGATCCAATTGTTGAGTTAGATAATGATAATGACATCAACATTGATCTTGATGGAGATGACATGGAGATGGAGGGGATTGATGGCCCATTGTCAGAGGTTGAAGATGATAGTGTTGGCACACTTGCTAGGAAACCTGGTAATCGTAAGTAAAAATTAACTTTTCATATTTGGCTTTTTTTTGAAATCTTCGTTGGTAAGGATAAGAAAGAAAGGGCTAAGTGCAAGAAATGTGGTGTTATTTATTTGTCTGCTAGTTCACATGGGACCGATAATCTTTCTCGCCATCTCAAAACATGTGAGAAGACTACAACACGTGATTTGTGACAAATGTTTTTGTCTAAATCCAAGTCTTCCATGTCTTTGAGGGCGGCAAAGTTTGACCTTGTTGTTTTTTGTGAGATGTTGAATCTAGCAATAGTTAGGCATCAACTCCCTTTCAAGTTTGTGGAGTATAAGGGGATTCGTGATGCCTTTACTTATGCGGCATTTGCTAATATAGAGTTGAAGCTAGTGTCTAGAAATACATCTAGGGCAGATGTTATCAAGATTTATGAAAGGGAGAAAAAGAAGGCTATGACTGTGTTGCGTGGGGTAGCGAGAAAAATTAGTCTAACATCCAATTTATGGAGTTCTATTACAATGGATGGCTTTATTTCAATTACAGCACATTTTGTGAATTCCGATTGGACTTTAGAGAAGAAGATTCTTAGTTTATCTTATATGCCATCTCCTCACACCGGATTGACCATATGTGAGAAAATTTACACTTTACTTTGTGATTGGGGCATTGAGAAAAAACTCTTTTCTATTACATTGGATAATGTTTCGTCTAATGATGTCTTTGTTGGGATGCTTAAGAGTAAATTAAAGTTAAGCAATTCTTTGTTGTTCGATGGAGAGTTTTTTCATGCAAGGTGTTGTTCTCATGTGATAAATCTAATTGTGCAAGAGGGTTTGAAGGAGATTGAAGTGTCGGTTGGTAAAATTAAGGAGAGTGTAAGGTATTTTAGAGGTTCTCAACGTAGGAAGCAAATTTTTCAAGATTGTGTTAGGCAAGCGTTATTACCGTTTAACAATGGTTTGATGCAAGATGTGCCAACTCATTGGAACTCCACTTACATGATGCTTGATAGTACTCTTTTCTACCGAAAGGCTTTTACTCATTTGGAGTTGAGTGATTCTAACTACAAGTATTGCCCTTCCGAGGATGAATGGAATAGAGTTGGGAAAATATGCGAGTTTTTGAAGTTATTTTACAATGTGACATATTTTTTATCCGGGACAAAGTACCCCACTTCAAATTTATATCTTTCTCAAGTTTATTCGGTTCAACATCATATTTCAAAGGCTTCAAGGGTAGGGATGAGTTTATGAAATCCATGGCATTGCAAATGAAGACTAAGTTTGAGAAATATTGGTCAAAGCACAACCTTATATTTGTTGTGGCTTGCGTCTTTGATCCTAGGTACAAACTTGCTTTTGTAGAGTTTGCTTACAATGAGATCTACGGGCTGGAAAATCAGGAGTTTAGAGACTTCAAGGAGAAGTTGAATCAACTTTTTGACATCTATGTGGCTTTGTATTCCAAGGGAACTCCCTCTAGTTCTAAGCCAACTCTTAATTCAAGTTCTAGTTCCATTTAGTCAAATCTGGACATGGAAGTTATGCAGGTATTATTAATTTATTATACCTTTTTCTTTTAAATTTAATACTTTAGTCTATAATCTGTGATTCTATATGAGACTATGAGTATGACTGCAATCTGTTACTCTGTAGTCTGTATGTGTATGACTGTAATCTATACAGTTGTACTAGTCTAAATCAGTAAACTCTGTAATTGCATGCCTAGCTTAGCTCTAATCTATATTCTATAGTCTCTATAATCTGTGATTCTCTATGAGACTGTATGGCTGTAATTTGTGATTATGTTATAGATATTTGCCATGTATGAGATTGTATGAGACTATATGATTGTAAAATGTAAAGTCTGTAATAGCATATTACTATATTAGCATGCCTCTAATGTCTAATCTATATTCTATAGTCTCTATAATCTGTGATTCTGTATGAGACTGTATAACTGTAATTTGTGATTTTGTTATAGATATTTGCCATGTATGAGACTGTATGACTATAAAGTGTAAATATAGTAATAGCATATTACTATATTAGCATGCCTCTAATGTCTAATCTGTGATTCTGTATGAGTATGACTTAGTAGATATTTCATATTTGCCATGCCTGATGCCTCTAATGTCTAATCTGTAATTATGTATGAGTAATTGAGTATGACTTAGTAGATATTTGTCATGCCTCTAATGTCTAATGTCTAATCTGTAATAGCATTCTGACTTAGTAGATATTTTGTAATAGCATTTTGTATGAGTATGACTTAGTAGATATTCTGTAATAGCATGTCTATAATATCTAATTTATATTGCTAAGTTGATATATTTGCTATGAATTTTCCATATTTGCCATGAATTAGTAGATATTGCTAAGTTAATATCAATTTAGGCATTTGAGATGTTTGACGAGAGTGAGCATGCCCCAGTGAAGTCTCAGCTACAACAATATCTGGAGAAGCCTAAGTTTAGTTTAAGCGGGGATTTTGATACTTTCCTTTTGGAAGTCATACCAATTAAGATATCCCGAGCTTGCTTTGATGGCTCGTGATGTATTGGCCATCCCGATATCCACTGTAGCTTTCGAGTCTGTTTTAGCATTGGTGGAAGGGTTATAGATCCATTCCATAGTGCTTTAAAACTTGCGTGTGCCGAGGCAATAGTTTGTACCCATGATTGGTTATATCAGAGGGCGAGAGGTGATCTCATTTTACATTGATTTTATGTATTCTTTTATTGTATTTTAATAATCGTTGTTTATTTGAGAGTGATCTCATAATCTCATTACTTACTTTATAAATAAATTTTGTAGGAGATTCAAATGCTGATGATGTTGTGGAATCGGCTATAGAGGAGCTTGGTGAAGAGTTGTCACTTCTGGATGTTGGTAAGTAAGTCTACAGACTCTACACTCTATAGAGGAGCTTGATTCAAATATTTTATTTAATTATAAGATCATAAGTCTACACTCTACATATATTGATATTATATATATATATATATATATATGACATTATGATTTATGAGTCTATGACTCATGACTGTGTATATAAAACATAAAAGAGCATCACTGATTCAGTGGAAGTCTGGATTTGGAACTCCAAATAGAAATATCACATTTAGAGTGCATATAATTTTTAAGACCTAGTCCTATTTAACTTTGTGTTCTAAATATTTTATTTGATATGTATATATTGTTTCAGCTTTTGTAAGTAATGAACTAATGATACTATTAGTAATGAATGCTTGAGACTTGAGTAGTTGAGATGATGATACACTATGAAGTATGAATCTATGATGAACAGAAGTCAAGTATGAATACTATGCAGTAGAACTGTAGAAGACTAGAAGTAGTATGATACACTTGTCACTATGGTGTTTGACACTTTGATTGCTTGCGACTTTCTGAATTTCTGACTATGATACACTATGACTATGACTATGTATTGTCTATGTCTTTGTAATTTCTATATGAATTTATGAATTCATTTCTGTATTTTCCAATGACTAATAAAGTGATAAGTGATAATGATATAATCAGTACTGTCTTTTCTGAAATTATGAACTATAAGAATTCTGATGGGTCGGGTTGACCTGGGTTGCTAGGTTTTCGTATTGACCCGATAGTTTCGCGGGTCTAATGGGTTGGGTCGTATCAATTCGATAATTTGCAGGTCGGGTTCGGGTCAAATTTTTTGACCTGTTTAGTAAACATGTCAGGTTTGGGTTGGCTCTTTATTGACCCGAACCTGTAACGACCCGACCCGAACACGACTTAACCCGACCCATTGACAGCCCTAGTTTTAGTTAACATCTCCAAATACCATTGGAGATGGAACTTAGAATTCAGAATACCAATTCATAAAATTAGGCTACTTAAGAAGTGGGCACCAACGCCTAAAATAAATGCTTTTAGGGTCTATTATTTTCTTTCCTGATTTATATGTGTAGAATTTTTATTTATTTATTTTATATGCTAGAAGTATCCGGGCCGCGGATCGGCAATTCCCAACTATAGCGATCTCCTTGGATTCGTGCAATAACCCGCAAACCAAACGAACTGGGCAAGCTCAAAGCCCACATGGAGGTGAGAATCGAACCCTTGACTTCTCGATGGTAAACACCCTATTATCACAATGTACCTAACCATTCAGAGCTACAGGTAGTTGGTGTCTTGGTGAAGAGTTTATCTCCTACGAACCCCTACCCACAAACTCAATAATATATGATAGGCATGAAAAATACCTAGGATCTTATTTTATGTTTTACTGAGCCTAATTAAAGTATGTTTGAATATTACAGGTAATAAGATAATTGTAGCCAAGCCCGGTCTTAAAGCCTAACTTTTACAAGCCCAAGAGCTGCTGGAGATGGCCTAGTACTAGTCAACAACTGCTGGAAGACTTAGTCAAAGATTTTGGCTAAAAGATCTCTACAAAAGGAGGGTTGTTGAGGGAGATGAGGGATGGAGTTAGGTTAAGAGGGAGAGCTGTAAAGGGAGAGGAGAGTTATCTTTTAAGTTCACCATCCTTTTTTTTACCGTGGTTCTTCTATGTTTTTCCATGTAAACCTTTTTAAATCAATAAAGAATGGTTTTTCTTAAATCACAATTTTAATCTTTGCATCTCTGAGAATAAAACCCTTATATTTCAACAACCCGATTTGATACGGATTATCAAATGGCGCCGCTGCCGGGGATGCAATCGATTTACAAAATCGTCTCTCTATTATTAAATTAGTATTGGGTTTGACGAATTTTTATTTTCCTTCGTATTGATTTTTTCTTCTCTGTTCCTGTTTTTGTTTTATTTGAGGCGTGTTATTTTGATTTGTTTATCAGATTTCTTTTTTGTTTATTTGACTCTCTCTCTTTCTCTAAAAACCCTAATCCCATCTCTCTCCAAAAACAGACTCACTCCTCACACTGTGATTCTCTCTTTCTCCTCGACCATCCTTGGTCACTTTCTCTCCTATCTCGGCAGATTCAGAATCACGGCAATTGTTTTCTAGGGTTTCTTGATTTCTAAAATTGGTTTATTGATTTTGATCTTGTTTATGGTGATGGTGAAGGTGATTTTGGGTTTAGGTTTCGACGAGGAGGAGATGATTCGAATCTTGTTGCACTGTGTTTGATTCTTTTTGTTCTGAATTGTTCGGTTTCATTGAAGAATTTGGTGCTTGTGTGTTGGGTACTTGTGATTGATGTTTGGATGGGTTTGCAGTTGGAAATTATTTTGTTCATAGTGATTATGCCTCAATGCCTGACCTCTGAATTACTGGTGTGAGATTTTTATTTTTATTTTTTTTGAATTGGGGTTTGATTTTTGGGAAAGATTTTATTTTGAATTCTTGTATGTTCTTTCATCTACCAATTCTTCGCTTTAATCTCTGATTTGGGGAAGAACTGAGATTTGGGGAAGAACTGAGATTTTACTGTTATTTATTTGCTTTGATTTTACTGTTGTTTGTCTTGTTTTGATTTACAGTTGTTTGCTTTGCAATATCTCTAATTCTCTTTCCATTGAATTGCAATTGAAATAGGTGATTAGAAGCAGCCTCTCAAAATAGTCTCTGTGATTTTCAGCTCTTACGAATTCTGGAATAACAACTCTTGTTGCTTGTTAGACTGTGGTGTTGTGATTAGTTTTTTTTTGCAGACTTTAGCTTGTGACACTATGGGTTTTGATCATGAAGAAGATCTAATTTTTTTTAGTTGGAATCATCTTCCCTTTGTTTCAAAAGTTTTTGTTGTTATTTATCACTTATAGCTTGGCTTCGATTTGATATTTTCTCTCTCGCTCTTAGCATCTGAATTTAGCTTGATAAGAAATCCAATTGAAACCAGTTGGGCTTCATAGAATTGCTTAAAGTTGTGTTTATATGTGTTTCAATCGATCTTTCTCATCAAACAAACTCGACTGTTGGGGTACATTTGATTTACTGATGTTACTTGAGTTGATTGTGGATTGCACATCTGTTCTGGAGTATGTGATTCACATGATTTGATTTAGGAATTTCAGACGGATTTATTTAGTTCTTGTTGTTGTTGTTGCTTCTGTTGTTGCTGCTGCTTGTATAACTACTGAACTACTGTTGCTGAATCTGATTTTTGGGTACTGCTGGGAACTATTTCTAGTTGCCGTGAATCAGATTTTTTTGGTACTGAATCTGGATTTTTAAGTACTGTTTTTCAAGGCGACAAAGACTTATAGTTTCTTAAATTTTTATGCTTTTTTTTAGTATTGTAAGGTTGAGAAGAATATTTATGTAATAATTAATTGAGTGACGCTTTGTAAGGTGAGGAAATTGTAATCTGCTGCAGGTACAGCATCGGAACCCCTATTCAGGTCGGAAATCGTTTCAACGCGTACTTCGCAAATGATCATGAGTAGGCCTTCCCAACGGTTTCACCAGGGTAACCAAACGCGCCCCTAAAAAGGCTGCCCTGTAGGTAAAAAAATTTCCACCGCACCCTCCCTGTCGCGGTACATCGTTGTTTCACTACTGTTTGATTGATTAAATGTTTAAATTTAGTAACAACATCTAGATAAGGGTGACCCAAAATGGGATTTCATCACTCGTGCGTGCCCACGCATTAGGACCCCGGGAATTCATTACCTGGTTGTTAATCCCTTTGGTATCGACAGTCCTGACCTCTTTAAAAGATTTTCAGATAAGAAGCCATAAAAAACATAGTTAATCAAAAGGCTTCGCTCGGACCTGGAGCAACACGCTCAATAAGAAAACCTGATAAGTGGCTACATTTGCTGGAGGACGTACGCTCCCTGGCATAACTAGTGTGGATAGGTGACTCTAAGCGGTTCGTCCCGCCTTCCAGCACAGGTGCATCTAGGTGACTAGATAGCATGCGAGCTATCGCCAAAGCGAGTAAAAACAACTCAAGTGAGAACCGATCTACTGTGAGGGGTAGGAGCATTGAACCCTGAGACCGGGTTCACAACTTAACTTAATAAAAGAGACCAGTAAAATATTCTTGAGTGCTTGCATCATTCTTAGGACTTTTAGTGTGTTCGCATATATTGATTGAATTGTATGTTAGATTGGGGTAACACCCAAGCTTGGACTAAGAACACTGCTAGAATCAATATGAGTCAGACTGATGGGACTAATGGTCCCGAACCTGCTATTCCTAGAAACGGTCCCGAACCTTCTGCTGCGGAGAGAATCACTCTCCACAATCGAATGCATCCTACAATAGTTAGTAAACTTTCATGTATTGTGATTCCCAGAAATATAGAGAACTTTGAATTAAAACTGGAATTCTTGTCTATGCTCCCCAAATTTCATGGTAGTCCTACTGAAAATCCGTATAACCATCATTGGGACTTTAGGGATCATATGCTTCTATTAAACTTCGAACGTATTACAGAGGATTCTTTGAAATTACGTGTGTTTCCCTTTTCTCTGTTGGGAAACGCACGCGATTGGTTGTACACTCTCGAGGAGAACTTTGTAAACACATTTGAACAACTCGTTAATGAGTTTTTGAAGAAGTATTTCCCTAACCACAGAACTGCTAAGATACGACAGAGTATCTATAGCTTCACACAAAACCGAGGAGAGTCATTATATGACTACCTACAACGGTTTAGGGATTTAGAGCAAGGATTCCCACATCACGGGATTCAGCTGATTGATATAGTTCAAACCTTCTATGAAGGTCTAGACTATGATACTAGAGCTCGTGTTCAGTTTATGTGCACGGGTACATTCGATGAGAAAACTGACACTGAAGCTTGGACATTTTTAAATGATGTAGCAGATAAAACCTACCAATGGCAAACGATGAGAGAGGAAATACCTTGTCACCGTACAAATGTGCACCAAGTGGACTCCAATTCAGAGTCTGCCACTCTTAAAACCATTCTTGAGAAAATTGAGAACTTAGAGACCGGCAAAAGGGAGAGACACCCTAACACTTCGTCTGTTAACCATGTGGCGATGCCAAATTGTGTGGTTTGTGAGAGTTCGGACCATCTGGTCCAAGATTGCCCTGATGTGCTTTGTTTAAGGGAAGGTAGAAAAGGTCAGGCCAATGTCATGTATCAACGTCCTAATAGCGAACCTTTCAATGGTGGATGTAATAATAATTCTAACAACTCCAATTCTCGGGGAAGTAGAAATTACCAAGGAGGCTCTTCTGGAAGTGCCTCTTATCAACCGTATAACCAAATAAACTATCAGCAGTCTAGTTCCTCGTGGCAACCAAATCAATCATTCCAAGCTCCCCTTAATGTGCATTATGTTCCTCTGCACAATAGGAATCTGCCTCCTCGAACCACGTCCTTAGAAGATACTCTTAAAGTATTTATGCAAGTAACTCAGTCATCTATTGCCAAACTTGAGTGACAAATAGGTCAAATGGCAACAGAGATAAGCACGAGAGACAAATGAACGTTCCCCAGTCAAACTCAAGCTAATCCTAAAGGGAATACTGAACATTCTAGATCTTCCAATCGTGATGGAGTCAACGCCATAATTTCTCTTAGGAGTGGTACGAAAGTTAATAATTTGGTAAAAATGCCTAAGGAACCCGAGCTGGAAATTCAAAGTAAACCTATAGAAGAACCTGCGAGTGCGAGTGAGGAAGAAATCACAATAACACATGTTCAGCCGCTGGCTCTTTTTCCTCAGTGGTTAACTCTTGCTAAGAAGGGCAACGTCTATGAGGAGATTTTAGGGATTTTTAAGCATTGTGTGATTAGCATTCCTATCCTTACGGCCATAAGACATATTCCTAATTACGCACAATTTCTTAAAGATCTTTGCACTTTATAGCGGTGTATACATGTCCCGAAAAAGGCTTTTCATGTTCACGAGAATGATACGTCTATTCTTTTAGATGCACATGTTAGTGCTGTCCTTTTGCGTAAATCCCTTCCAAAATACAAGGACCCTGGATGCCCTACTATTTCATGTACGATTGGGACACGAAAGATAGGAAGAGCTCTACTTCATTTAGGTGTCGTCGTGAACCTCATTCCTTACTCTATCTATGAGCAATTGGATATCGGAGTACTTAAACCCACTAATAGGACCCTTCAGCTAGCTGACCGATCTATTAGGATTCCTAGGGGTGTAGTTGAAGATGTGGATCCAGATTGAGCAATTTGTTTATCCAGTAGACTTTGTTGTGTTAGATACTGAGCCAGTGACAAACCCTGAGGACTTTGTTGTGTTAGATACTGAGCTATAAATTTTGATAAGCGAGTTATAACAGGGATATTGAGCTTGGACTTCAATTCTCAGACATTTATTTTCGGCATCCTTATTTCCTAAACGTCGTTAGCACGTTGGTTATACCTAAACTTCAAGCATATATGAAATGTGCTTTTAGTTTACAACCCAACAATGGTTTAGATCAACATAGGTAATAAACCTAATTGTTAGTCACACATAGCTTAGCCTAGGAGGGTTAACAAACTCCGATTGCCCCATATTGGCTAATTTTTGCTTGATTTCCAGCAATAAATTATTTTTTCCTAAAAACAAATAATTTGTCAGCTAAATCATAACAAAACATATTCTCTCTTTTTCTTTTCTTTTTAAGGCAAAATGATTTTTTTATTGATATAAGAAGAAAATACAAAAAAGAAAAAGAATGAGGGAAAGCACACCTCTAACAATTCCTAGGAGGGAACCTCATCTAAATCTAAAGCTCGGTAAATTGAGTACATCACGAAAAAGGAAAGAATCTAGAAAGCTAGGCATTGCAGGTCACCAAGTAAACATAGGAGCAAATAAGAATGGCCATGTTGGCAAGCATACATGGATTGTATAACCTTGATAAGTAGAAATGTATGGCATACATACCTGGATTGTTATCGGTATATTGATTGGTAGTAGAACATGTCCCTTGATCATATGAGATCTACAAGGGCAAAATCGTGCAACTGCGATTATGTATCGTCGTCTCCCTCCCTGTTTGGAACATTGAACAATACTTTAAATTTGAAAACTCTTGGGAACCACCATACATAACAATAAATCCCTCCTTCAATCTCCTTCCGACAGTTATTTAAAGAATGAAAAGGTGGTACGTGTTGTAGTAATAAAGTATAATTAGGTATGATCAATAACTTAACATTAAAGATTATATTAACCTCTTTTCCTGCTCTCTGTTTAATCACTTGTTGTAGAGTGGAGTCTTCCCTTAGATTAGTTGCAGACCTCAATGGGATGGTTTTCTGTGTTGCAGCCTCTAAGAGGGACTTCCTCTCTAATTAACCTGATAGGGTTAGAGGGGTCCTCCTATTATACCGTTAAACCCTAATAAAGAGTAACACTAGGTCCCACCTACCTTAACTTTGTGTAACAATTAGGCACAGCCAATAACACTTATCCAACCTATTAACATGTGTGCTCGTGAACCGGAAGAGTAGTGTCGGTATCGATGAAAAATCCAGCAATCTCCCACCCGGCGCTAACTCAATTTTAAAGAAAAATAGTTTTAGCTTGATTCACGATTTTTGATGAAAAGTGGATGACCACCATTTGTTTTAGAAAACCACACATGATAATTTGTTGAAGGCAATGTTACATCGAACTTGACTGTCACTCTACGGCTACAAAAATGGCTAACACTATTCACGGACAAATTTTCGTCAGGGCTTTGAGCGCATGCCTAATTCATATCGTGGACATCAGGCTAGCAACCTCAATAGCTTTCAAGTATAATTTTTTTACTGATGAAGTTTAGCGTGTGAATGGAAAATGTACACCTTAATGATGTGCTGGTACATTTCCATTAGTGTCCTATAATATGTGTTTACCAGACACGTGTCATTTCAATATTTAGACAAACCGTCATGCAAAGACCATCGCTCATACTGAAATGAAGGCCAAAGAATGTGAAGCCTACCCATATCCAGCCCCCAAGTAAACTTGAGAAACCTTTTAATGTTCTCTATAGGCACTTGATACTTAGACAACCGTCATGTGATGAAATCACTCGTATCTAAAACTTTGTTGCAATTGCATAATTTAAACTGAATTTGTACACATATAATAACGGATCCAAATATAATAGCAGCTAAATAATCAAAATCAAAACTGAATGTTGACTAAATAATAACCGGGAATAACTCCTACATGGATAAAGAATCCTAATGCAGTAACAGTAAATAAATGAGCAACTACTCCCACACAAAAGAATGATCCTCAAAGAGACTCCAACAATCCCATACGCGTAACATGTCCCCTGATGGATTGTATCGAAAGTCCCTTAGTAAGCGGATCAATAATCATCTCCAATGTCGATAAATGAGAAATCTTGATAATCTGTTGTTGTACTTTATCAATGACAACGTGATACTTAATATCAATATACCTGTTATCCATAGTCACATTATCATTCTTAACATACTTGGCGACTGCCTCATTGTCATAAAATACTCGCAATGGTCTAGAAATTGAATCAATAACCTTTCAGCTCATAAATAAATTGTTTGAGCCATACAGCCTGTCAGGAAGCCTCATAACAAGCCACATACTCAGCTTCCATAGTCGAGGAAGTTATAAGAGACTGTTTGACACTTCTCCACGAGATAGCGCCATGAGCAAGCATAAAAACATAACCAAAAGTAGACTTCTTGTCATCTCTGTCCCCTGAAAAATCTGAGCCAGAGTAGCCCAACACCATGAGCTCATCTGATCTCCTATAAACCAATATGTGCTCTCTAGTCCTCTTTAAATAACGAAGAACCTTTTTGGCTGCCTGCCAGTGAATAATAGAAGGGTTTTGTTGGTACCTTCCTAACATCCCAACAACAAAACTGATATGAGGTCTCATACATATCATGCCATACATAAGGCTACCAACAACTGAAGCATACTCCTTAGCGATGTCTGAAGAAACTATCTCATGCGGCATCGTCTTCCTGAATATATCTCCCTCCACAATAGGGACTTCACCTGTTTTGCAATCCTGCATACCATACCTCTTCAAAACTTTATCGATATACGCACTTTGAGATATCCCAAGTATCCTTCTGGTCCTGTCTCACTAAATCTTAATTCTAAGAACATAATTGGCATCTCCCATATCCTTCATATCAAAATGTTGAGATAGGAAAACTTTTGCCTCCTGAATAAACCGGACATCACTGTTAGCGAGTAAAATATCGTCGAAGTACAAAACCATAAATATAAAACGTCTCCCACTCTGTTTAATGTATATACAGCAATCCATTTTGCACTCGACAAAACTGTGGTTTGAAACCACTTCATGAAACTGTAGGTACCACTGCCTAGATGCCTGCTTGAGGCCGTAGATAAAGCGATTAAGCTTGCAAATTAGTCGAACCTTCCCTTCGGTCTCAAAACCTTTGGGTTGGTGCATATAAATCTCCTCGTTGAGGTGTCCATTAAGAAAAGTTGTCTTGACGTCCATCTGATGAAGCTCCAAGTCAAAAATGCGCCATAAGAGCCAAAATAATTCGTAATAAATCCTTTTTCAAAACTAGTGAGAAAGTCTCATCAAAGTCAATTCCTGGACGTTGTTTGAAACCTTTCGCAACAAGTCTCGCTTTAAAACGCTCAGCCTTCCCTTCAGAATCATGTTTGGTCTTAAAACTCTATTTGCATTCAATTGCCTTAGATCCTTCAGGTAAAGGTGTCAACTCCCACACAGAGTTGTGAGACATAAAGTCCATCTCCTCTGTCATGGCATTACGCCACATATCTGCAAAACTACTAGCCATAGCCGTACTGAAAGATACTAGATCCTCAAAATCAAATAAATCCCCTTCAACTGAGTAAAGATGGTAATCAGAAGAAATAGCTGAACGCTTTTCTCTAGAGGATCTCCGAGTAGGAACAAAAAACTGAACTGGAGGTGGAACGATAGAAAGCTGAACAGGAGCTACGACGGGGTCTGGAACTGTACTCGTCACAATGTCAATATCAGATAAACGTGGAAGTATAACAGCACTGATCGGAATAGCAGCTGGACTCCAAGTCTCCAAACCCTACTAAAAAACAATTTCTCTATGAATAGTATTTGTAAAGTGATCTCCCTCCTCTATGAAATGAGCCTGATCACACTCAACAATGTCCATGGGTCGAGAAAAACAATAAAACCTGAATCCTTTCAATCTTTCTAGGAAGCCAATGAAGAAACAACTAACAGTCCTCGAATCTAACTTTCCAATATTTGGGTTAAACAGTTTTGCCTCTGCAGGACAACCCCTAGCACGTAAGTAATTAAGATTAGGTTTTCTCCCAGTCCATAGATGATAAGAATTAACTGGAACAGAACGAGAAAGAACTCAATTCTGAATATAGACTGAATAACGTAAGCATTCTCCCTATAAACTTATAGGTAAATCAGTATGACATAACATGTTGCGAACCATGTTCTGATAAGTTCGATTACGGCATTCACAAACACCGTTCTGCTCTGGTGATCCAAGGGTAGCGTACTGGGCTACAATACACTGATCCTTTAAATATTGATAGAATGGTCCTGAATGTTGACCGTCTTGATCTATCTTACCATAATACTCCCCTTCACGATCTGACCGGACAACCATGATCTTCCGATTTAACTGGTTCTCAACCTCTAATGGGAAAGTCTTGAATACATCAAGTGATTCAGACTTCTGATGGATGAGAAAAACGTAGGTATAACGAGAGAAATTGTTAATGAAAGTGATAAAATATCGATGACCACCGCGAGACGGAATAGGAAAAGGTCCACATATATCTATATGAATTAGCTGTAAAAGGTCAGTGCTACGAGTAGATTTGAATCTCCTGATCTTGGTCAATTTTCCACGAATGCAATCGACGCAAGTCTGAAAATAAGAGAAGTCTAAAGCCACAAGAGCCCCATCGCGAACCATAATATCTAACCTCTTTCTAGAAATATGTCCTAGTCATTTCTGCCATAACATTGAAGATTGCTCAGAAACTCTAGATCATTTCGAAGTAAATAAAATGTTAGCCTCAGTAGATAAACATAAAGAGATACCTCAAATGAATGATCAAGAGATAGACGATATAACCCATCAACCAGTAGACCAAAACCAATGAAGGAATCATGATGAACAATGTCAAAGCAACCATGTCTAAAATTAAAAAAATAGCTGAAAGAGTGCAACCGAGAAACTGAAACTAGAGATCGTCTCATCGAAGGAACATAAAAGGTGTCTGTCAAATCTAAAGTAACACCCGTGTCTAAAGCCAAGCGAAAGTACCAACAAACTCAATAAGAAGGCGTCTAGCGTCTCCCAAGAAAACTTGCTCCTCAGGCCTTGCCGGCCGTGAGCTGATGAACCCCTGTGAAGAATTCAAAATGTGAACAGTTGCCCTATAATCTAACCACCAAGAGTTGGAGGGAACATCAACCAAATTTGATTTAAAACAAACATAAAGGCGCGAGCGCACATTTCCACTGTTATCATACTTCAGCGATAAAAGCCAAGATAAGTTATCGTACTACCTTCCCTTAACGGAACCCTCGAACTGTTCCTTTAAGACATCTAACAATTCATGGGAGTAGTTAGAGTCTGTCAAGATCTCAATATTAGTCAGTTAATTCTGGATCATAGGGTCCATAGCTGCATGAACCAAAGACTTATTGTTAAGGACGTGCCAAAATTTTAATTTTATGCACGTTGAACTTGATCTGTAAAAGATCTATAACTTGATGTCTTTAATCTCGATCCTACTTGGGGTTAGAATGGTCGAGTCATAGTATATATAATATTTATGGTATGGATTATTCACTCTGCAGGTACAGCTATATATCATCAAATCTCTCCTTTGGGTGGTGATTTGACATACATTGCCCCTAGGGGGTGATCACTCACGCTCAAGACTAGACTAGCCACTTACAGTTTGATTGAGATACTTCCTCACCTTTGGGCCGAGGGCTATCCTCATCTCCCTGTACCGTGTAGCCTATCTTGACCCATTAATTAATTAGAAGTTTCTTAGCCTCCTTTGGGTGGTCTAAAAATTTCAAGTTTAATTAGTGTAAAGTAGTCTTAATGGGACTTGACAAAACAGTCTCAAAATGAGGAGAAATGTTCAACTCCATGGACAAAACTCATTTGGGTGTATTTTCCCATTTTATATCCCGCCTTCCTAACGATTACCAGATCTCACTTAAGCCCCATTGGAGATCCTTGGGCATCAACGCCCTGTAACCATTAATGATAGATATTATTATCCAATTAAGAATAAACATGAATAATTCATTGCTAATAATCACTAAGTATTAATGGTAATCCCTTAACATGGTTGACATAGATAATGTTACAATTTCAGATCAGATATAGATGTCTTAAAACGTAAATTGCAACCAAGCAAACTATTGACACACACAAAGTGATAAAATCGTTGTATGAGCCGAGTCATTATCATGTATAATCAAGAATCACAACACAAGGCAGATATATTAGCAGGGTTTAGAGAACAACAACCAACAACCATAATAATAATAATATAAATATATATATATATATAGTGCGAGTTATCTGCGATCTTCAATCGTTAGAAATCTTTGGCTAACGAAAATCCCCTCGAAAAGCAAAACTGATTTGGGTAAGTAAATTGAAAATACCAAAAAGCAAATCAGCCAACAAATAACATCCAATAAAAGGTCAATCTGCAAACCAATGTGGGGAAGAACATCTATGATTCCTAAATCAAACCCAATCACCACCTCTTCAAAAAATAGATTTCAGAAGACCTAATGAACCCTAGAAAATAGCTCTAGAAGAGCCGGAAATCAAACCCAAAATACCCGAGAAAACAGCGCTAGAACGGTCTATAGATTGCACGGTTGGAAAACCTCAATCTCCTTCTGAGAATCCCTCCTCGTCGCTCTTGAAAATCAAATACAATTTCAGAAAACGCCACATCAAAGATCTCTAATGCAAACTCAGATTTGATTTCCCCTCTTAACGAAACAGATCTCGTCATTTAAAAGGGATGAAGAAAGTCTGAATCGTCTCTCTCTTGATGCAATGGAGAGGGAGATCAGACGGAGAAAACACAAAAAAAAAATGGTGGAGTGAGGGAGAGAGAGAAACTCGGTAAATAGAAACAGTATTTGTTTTGTCTTCTCTCTGCTCTCTCTCCCTTTTCCTCGGGAACAAAAAACATCATAAAGTAAAAACAGAGAAAACAAACTCTCTCAAGTCAAATTAATCATAGAGATTGTGTACCCTAGCGACTGATACCAATTCTAGGAATAAAGTACTACCAGCTATGATCAATAACTTAACATTAAAGATTATACTAACATTTTTTCCTGCTCTCTATTTAATCACCTGTTCTTGAGTGGAGTCTTCCCTTAGATTGGCTGCAGACTTCAATGGGATGGTTTTCTGTGTTGTAAGAGGGACTTTCTCACTATTTAACCTGATAGTGTTAGAGTGGTCTTCCAATTATACCCTCAAACCCTAATAAAGTGTAACACTAGGTCCCACCTACCTTAACTTTGTGTAACAATTGGGCACAACCAATAACACATATACAACCTATTAACATGTGTGCTCGTGAACCGGAAGAGTAGTGCCGGTATCGATGGAAAATCCAACAATAACTAACATTACATAAATATTAAATATTACAGGCCCATCTCACGCTTAATTAAAGCTGCGATAGAATTACAAATGTAGCGAATCGTCTGTATCAAATATTACAAATTCCAAATTAAAAATGTGTAATACTTTGCCAAACTTCTGTGCTCGAAGAATCATGTTGTGATCCTGAAGAAGAGGATAGAAAAGCCTTTGGGGGAATTTGCAAGGATTCAAGGGTTCCTGCCAACATTTCGACAACTTTACTCATCGGAGGCCTGTCTAATGGGTTTGTTTGTATGCACCACAAACCTACTATAATCATCTTCTTCGTAATTTCTGCATCTGTTTCAGATGTTATTCCCTGAAGCCCCAGATCTTCTTTCAATTCGATACGAGTATGGATCCAGTGTGGGAAAAAGATTTCGCTTGTACGGTCCGCTAGGTCATTAATGTTCTTTCTTCCACCAACTATCTCAAGAACCATCATCCCAAAACTATAAACGTCAGACTTGTGCGAAACTACTCCAAAGTTTCTAGAAAATACTTCTGGGGCAATGTACCCAACAGTCCCTCTTGCATACAACATTGATACATCACTTTCTTTTGTAGAACATAGTTTTGCTAACCCAAAGTCAGATATCTTAGGGAAGAAGTCTTCGTCTAACAAAATATTGTGTGGTTTAATGTCGAAGTGCACAATACGTGTGTTGCAACCACGATGCAAGTACTCAAGTCCACGACTAACTCCAATCACAATTTCGTATAATTTTTCCCATGGAAGGCTTGAGGTTGTTTCTAATTGTTTATCCTTGTAGATGAATTTTTCAAGAGAACCGTTGGGCATGAATTCGTAGATAAGTGCTCTTTTGGACCCATCAAAACAAAATCCGAGCAAGCTCACAACATTCACATGTGAAGTTCTGCTAATGCTTGAAACCTCGTTCATAAAATCTGCCCCGTCACCTTTGGACTCTCTCATCACCTTCACAGCTACAAGCCGGCCGTCGAGAAGTTTCCCTTTGAAGACACCACCAAAGCCACCTTGTCCCAGTTTATCTTTGAACGAGTCTGTCATTCTTCTAATATCTGAGTAGTGATACCTTTTTGGAGCCATGGATCGATTATTCCGTAAAAATTCCTCCACCTTTTCATCATTTTTTATTTTCTTCCAAAACACAATTGAATTTACTGATGGGTACTTCTTTCTCAAACATACGCATGCAAGTATAATCACAAGGATAAATCCAGAAATAGGTCCTATTACTGTAAGCAAAAGAAAGAAGAATGATTAGTTACACGACCAATAAATAAATGTTGCGTAGCTCGAGAATAAATATGGGAGAGCACAAATGCAACATCTGAAGCCACTGAGACACAGACAGGTGCCTAATGCAATCCTCCTGTTTAAGTTGCTTGAGATGTAAAGGTTAATCAACATATTAGACGCTTCAAATGAATAACATACCTAATGCGATAATCCTTCTGAAGTTGAGCGTCTTGTCTGTATTTCCAGCAATATAATCATCATATTAGGCGCTTCAAATGAAAGAAAAAATGTAATTGTATACTATATGTTTATGATTCAGTAAAAAGCATTAATTTATGATTCAGCTGGAATTTAGCTAATAGAATGAATGTACTTACCTGATGGATAACAATCAAAATACTCAGATTGGTATTCGGTGTATCTGGTGTATCCGCCGTATCCGCAAGTCCCACCGGAATTGGTACAGTTGACACAGTCTGAATGATAACTACCAACATACCTTACATCAAATCCATCCATCAAAATATCATCTGTGCTGAGATGAACAGATGAGGGACGAACCGGGAAGAGAATAGCACCTTGGCACTCAGAAGTGCTGTGATTTGACCCAGCGGAGTCGACAGTGAGGTAAAGACTATTATGGGTGCCATTTACATAATAACAAGAAGTTCCTCCTGAGTCATATGAGACATTGAAAGGGCAACCATAGAACAGAGTGTAGTTGAGAGTAGCAGAAACATACTCAAAGGGAGTGTAATCACCTACTGCTGTATCATTCAGGAATGCAGATGGACAACCATAAACACGAATACCCAAATTCCAAACATCAGATCTTACAATTGTCATAATCTGATTGGCTTCACTGATATTCAAAACTACGTAAGTTTGTGAATTTATCTCAATCTTGGTCTTGGAATCTCGGCAAAAGAGTTCAAACTCGGAAACTCCACACTTGTACGGACGTCCACCTCCCCAAAAAGGATAGGAGTAGGAATAATCCCCACACTCGAAGTTCTTGGAGCATTTTGTGTAATTACTGCAAACACACAGTTGAAGAAGTGAAAGTAGAAGAACAGCACCAACCAATAACAACAACTCAATTTGCATTCTTCTTTCTTTTCTTTTTCTTTTTTTCCTTGCAACGCACAGACTTTCAAAGGAAAAGAGTTTTTATTTTATTTTATTTTATTTTATTTGGAGAATGAGTATGGATTAGTACTAAGATTATGAAATTAATTGAAAGTTTATTCTAAGATTTTTCAACTTTCTTGAGGAGAGGTACTGCTGCTTCTTTCACCAATCAATTTTATAATGCCAAATATTCACTCAACAATCACCTTTCAAGGATCATTTCCAATATTTGAATATTTTGCAAAATTGTGATCACATATCCTTTGATGGGACGGATTCGGGACCCTAGAAAAGGAAAACACCAAACCCTTCAATTCTCTCACTTTCTCTATTTGGAAGGAGAATTGCATTCTTTCTCTATTTTCTTTGCAACCCACATGCTTCCAAAGAGGAATTTTTATTATTTGGAGAATGAGGATGGATTAGTACTAATAATATCTATTTCTAGTTTCTATAGGAGCCCACTACAACAAGTACAGCACAGTCGGCAAACTTAAACCACAATCTTGTGGAAAATTTGAAAGGTAGAAGCACTTTGCTCTTGACCATTGACTCTCCCATACCCCTTTTCACAAGGATATTGCAGTGCTTCAAGATAAGATCTGGAGTAATGCGTACATCTTCGCCATAGAGACTTGTCCAGAAAAAATTTCTTGGAGGGTTTAAGTTGACCCGCACTGAAGTAGAACAATTAAACAGTCATAATCGGTGCAAAACCTGACAGAGGATAAGAGAGGTGTTCGTGTCTGAAAAGGAACCACAAGGTAAACGGGTACCATTTCAATTCATCAAAATTAACGTGCATTTTAGCAATAACAGACTTTCCAAAGTAAATAAATTTGAAGTCTTCATACTCACTCTCATCACTGAAAATGCGAGATGAAAATTTTTGAGGTTTGGCAAGACGCTCAGAAGTATCAAGTTTAGCCCACCATTTAGGATCAGGTCAAGTTGCAGAAGCAATAGGTGATTTTGTGGGAAAAAAATTTGAAGCCAGTTTCTTAGGAGTGATGGAACCCTGTGAACAGTTTCTTTTGATTCGTAATTCTTGTGTCGGGCAGAAGCTTTGTATTAGCCATAATAGACACAATGTGACAAACTATCCAAATAATTATAATGTACTCAATGTATGATGGATACATATGTAATTCATGAGACAAAGATCAAAATCATTAAGTAAAGCAAACACACATACAAACATTGTATGCAAAATAAGCCAAAAAACAAAAGCAGTTAAATCATTAGTAATAAGTCGTCAACGTTACAAATACAAACATTGTATCTTTCATGTTAACTCAAAACACTGTGGTCTGAAATATGCATCGAAATTCACCAAAATATCATAATTGCATAGTTATCTATGCATACCATCCTCCCAAAAGAACCGATGTCGTTGGATGGTCCAGTACGATGGATGCCAAAAGTGTGATATATACATGCGCTCTCAAGACACCAAATTTTACACCTAAATATTACTGCTGATAAATTGCCTCCATAAGTTCGAATTTGCGAAAGTGCTGATGCCGGTCAACAACCGAAGTACCAATGTTAGACGCACTGTTATGATGATAAACCTCCCAAGACGGATGCAACTTCGGCGAATGACAATTTTGCAAAATTTCAGGAGCAACAAAATGATTTTCGCCGATATAACCAATCCCAGCCTCGACCGGGAGAGCTTCAACATTTGCATGCAAAGGTATGAATGTCATATCTGCAACGTTAGAATTGTCTTTGTCAGTCAGCATAACAATAAGCCTATGTCACGCCGTCACAACTAAAAATAGCATATATGGCATCACGAACCATTTAGTTGGAGGTACACTCATGGATTGGTTATACCAATCAAGTCTGAATTCCACGTTTAAATATGTCGTTCCCACAAACAATTTCGTGTAAAAATCTTTGTGGTTATTCAACTCTTTCGTCATTGTCCTACGAACATCTGGCCACCTGTTCTCATTACCGTAAAAGATTACTGCCACCGCTCGAAACTCACAGTTCCCTTCAGGAACAGTATTCATAGCACTGTAAATTATACTTTCATGTGCATAATATGGAAAGCGTCCAATAAGTTCACCATAATCACAAAGAGTTGAAGATGATAAAGTGTTATAGGGTTGCTCTACATCCATTTTCTTTCCCACGATGTCCATCTTACTTGGAAGCCTCGTATTCGTCAATAACGGGGGAGTATGGAATTTTTCAAGGGGAATAGGGCATTCGTCAACCAACACATCATAGTTCTCTTCAAACTGCTTCCATATAAGGGTCATTTTTTTCTTCTTCTAGCTAACTTGGGTTTCTTCACCTGTGGAACATCTTTTACTTTTCCAACCGGATTGGGTGACACTTGATTCGATTTTATTGTACTTTAATGAATCCCAAGCTGATATTCCCAATGAGATGGATCCCTTTTATTGCTGTTGTTAACACTTTTCTTGTCCTTTCTTATTCGCGGGATTTTATTCCTACCTCTAGAGTTCACAATCGTTATAGGCTCCAATAAAGACGTTGACTCGGGGTTAGCCAACTCTAAAAGCTTTCTAACCAAAGAAGATCGATCAATGTAGTCACCAACATCCCACTTTTGTGTCACCAATTCTAAAGCAGGTCTAATGTCAATCACGTTTTGGGCCTCAGTTGCCGCCCTTGGGTTGCTAGATAATTTAAACCAATGGGGGTGTATATACTCAACTGAAATGAGATGAATGACATCCATAAGTTGAGCCAATAAACATGCACAAGGAAGAGGAAGACCGCGTGTTCTTCTAAGTTTACAGTCACATTCCACCTTTGTAACATTTGGGCCAAGTGATTGTTTTAAGAGCTTGATTTCAGACACAATAAGGTCAAGTGCAACCCTAGATACAATCCGCCTCAAATTGACGAACCAAAAATTGTGGTAGTGGTGCATCACAGTTCCCAAACTTTCTTCGAAAGAAGCAAATATAACAGTGTGTTACGAACGAAGAAGCCTATTAATCGATTCCCAACCCCAACTATAACTAAGATTTTTTGCTCGAAGGGCACGTTTTAACATCGCGTGTGCACTCTCCACCCTATTACTTGTATAGTTCCCAAGGTGTATGCGTTGGTCAACATATACCGAAATAAACTTCGTACCATTCGGATAAACCCAATTGTCCAAGACGTAATTAACACAAACGTTGTATTTCGGCCTCCAAACAACTTAAATCTCTTTAAAAGAACTGGTGTATTCTTTAATTGTAACACAATCTTCAATCAATGCTTTGGACACTCTGTTAAAGTCTCTCCAGTCGTCCTTATGGTCCTCCTTCCTCGTCAGGTGTTTCTTCACATTCCCCTTCACATTCATGTATATATGCCAACGACATAACATATGTTGTGATTCCGAAAATACAATGCCAATTGCATTCATCAAAGCTAAATCCCAGTCAGTAATGATAACTTTAGGTAATTCACAATCATCGAAACAATTCCTAAAATTCTTGAGTGCCCATTCATAATTTCCCCCAGTCTCGTTGTCCATGTAACACGCACTGTGGAGGAACGTCTTACCTGTGGAGTTCACTCCAACAATCTCCAGAAATGGCCGATCAAATTTGTTAGTCTCTTACTTACAATCTATCATGTATACAAGGGGGAAACACTTCCCTAGACGTAACTGTAAGGGCTAATCCTCGTATTGAGTCCAATATTCGAGCTCACACAGTTCGAATAAACGCAGTGGTAACCAACCGAGGATTGAGGGCAAGCAGATTACAATACAGACTTCCTCATCTACAGTTCGAGGATATTAAAGCGTTCAGTAACATCGTACTGCAGAAGATACTTAGATGTCCATCAACAGTTCGTATACATACAAACATCGTTAGAGATCATATCTTCACCAACAGTCCGAAGTTACAGCTAAGGTCTCCATCAACAGTTCATATACATTTGCAACAACAAGATTGCTTGGGAAATCGAGGCAAAAATCTAGCACCTCCGCAAGAACCAGTTCTTCACGTCAATCCACAATTACCCGCTGGAGCGATAATAGATCTGCAACAATAAGAGGAATAAAACAGAGAGAAACCTTGATTTTTTGTCTATGACCGCATGGGCAAAGCAATAGGAGAGCATAATTCACCAGGAGGACAAGCAACAAGATTAGCTGTCACGTCTCGACAATATCTCACTCTAAAATAGGTAGACAAATGCATCAAGGAGCTGTTAGACGCTCAAATACTCACTGGAAGAAACAACTATATTAAATTACAAAAGTGTCCGCTTGCACAAGAGTTGCTGGATAAGGAAGTACCCACCAGTTTTCACACTCCGAAGATTAAGAAATACAAGGGGGGAGATTCTGTGGAGCACGTCCAAGAATTTCAAGATTCTTTGGAGCTGGATTCGACATCCAACCACATCCTCAGTCGTCTCTTCCCAACCAGTTTAAAAGGCAAACCTCTACGATGGTTTCACACACTTAATGAAGGATCTACTTTCACTTTCGAACAACTTTGTAAACTATTTGTCAAAAACTATTCGCACAATAAAGACAAGGAGGAGAGTCTTTACTCTTTGTTCAGCCTCAAGCAGGCACCAGATGAAAAATTGGAGACATTTACCAGGAAATTTTTCGGATTAGCGCGAATAATTGACAACCTCGATAAGAAAATCACAATCTCTGCTTTCACCAATGTTCTACTCGTAGATGGACGAGTCAATGAGCACCTGGTTCTCAACAAACCACTGACGTTAAAGGATATGATTGAGAAAGTCAACAACTTTATCGACCTCGTGAGTCTGACAACTGAGAAATCAAACCTCAGTGCATTAGTCTATCCCCCAAGGATTATCCCGAAGAGCGTGTTCATAACAGCAGTAAAGACTATGGGGGTGATAAGAAACGCTTCAAGTCCTATGACAATCGAGCACGCCAAGGATGAAAGAAGACAATTCCATGCATACCACAGTTAACAACTACTCTTACGAACTTATACCCGCTGCAACAAAAAGATGAATTCTTCAGAAATGCCAATACTATTCCACCCATGCAAGGAAAGTCGTACTGTATTCACCACAAGATTCAACATCATGATACGGAGCAGTGTTTCGCACTGAAATTTCTTCTCCAGAGTATATTTACACATGGTTGAATGCTTGAGTATATTGTTGACATTGAAAGTTACAAAGATGGCAGCTACAAGACTGACACCACGATCGTCCAAGTTGGCAAAAAAAAGGAAGAAAAATACTTGTACTTTATCGAGACTCAGATGGTCAACAACTCTAACAGATCCAAACGTAAGCGCGTTGGACAATGCCATGATCTGACAATAGTAGACAAAGAAGCTCGTTTGTTGCCGGAATCCAGCAAGCGACGGGCTGGGATTTTTTTCGAAGACTGTGACGTTTGTCACGTCAACTTTCCGCACCACGATGCTCTCGTCATCATGTTAAAAATGAAGAACATAGTTCTACATACGATGATGGTAGATACCGACAGCAGCATCAAACTATTATTCAAGACCATAATCGACCAAATGGGTTTAGCAGACAAGGTCGAACCGAGTGACATCAATGTCTCTGAATTTAACGGCTCTAAGGAAGAACGCGTGGGAAAAATCACACTTTCCATCACAGCCGGGCCAGTCACACTTGACGTAGTTTTTTATGTCATCAATGCTAAATCCTGATATTTGGGCATCATGGGGCGACCATGGTTGCATAACATGAAAACTATTCCTTCCACGTATCACCAGGCATTGCGATTTGACTGGAAAGGAGGGATCTACAAAATTAATGGTAGCCAGAAATTAGCTCGAGCTTGCGATAGTACTATTTCCATTAAAGTTGAACCAGCTACAACAACTACAACATAACAAGTACAGCAGTCAATTCCAGCAGAACCTTAGTTGCCAAGCGTCAAACCAACAGAGTACATCGAGATCAGTAGCACACAAAGAGGAACTCACATTTGGATCCCTCTTGAGCACGAAGGAACGCTTAAATCTCATACAATTCCTCACAGATAACAGTGACGTCTTTGCATGGACGTTTCACGAAATGTCAGGGATCGATCCAGCTATGGCATGCCATAAGCTAGAGTTAAAAGATAAAGCAGAACCGGTTAAACAAAAACAACAGACTCTAGCACCAAAACTGCGAGACGAAGTGAATAAAGAGATCAAAAAGTTGATTGAGGTCAGTTTTATCTGTATAGCTATTTACCCAGACTGGATCTCAAACATTGTCGCAGTACCAAAAAAGAATGGCAAGATCGGAGTCTGCGTTGATTTTACGGATCTCAACCAACACACTCCGACAGATAGCTTTCCACTTCCAATCATCAACCATCTGCTCGATTCTACAGCTGGGCACGAACTTCTCTCTATGATGAACGATGCATCATGATACAATCAGATACCACATTTTTTTATGAAAATCAAGACAAGACTGCATTCATCACTGAACAAGGTCTATATTACTATAAAGTCATGCCTTTCGGCCTGAAAAATGCCAGCGCTACATATTAGAGATTGATGACACAAATGTTCAAAGATTACCTCGGTAAAACAATGGAGGTCTACATTGACGATATGTTCTACAAAAGTCTCAAGATAGAAGACCATCTTACTGATTTATGAATAACTTTTGAGATTTTGAGATCTTACAAGATGCATTTAAATTCTGATAAATGCCAAATCGGAGTACAATCCGGAAAGTTTTTAGGACATCAAATTAGCAAAACAGGCATTAAAGCTGATCCATCACGCATACGAGCTCTCATGGCTATGCCTTCACCAAAGACAAAGAAGGACATTCAGAAGCTAGCCGGGAAGATTGCAGTACTAAACAGATTTGTATCCAAGTCTTCAGACAGATGTCGACCTTATTCGATCTGTTAAGATAGGGTACATCATGAGGTAAATCAAAGAAAGATCCAGAGATCGAATGGACAGATAAATGTGATGCGGCTTTCCTCGAACTCAAAAGTTATTTGGGCAAATCACCAGTTATGAGTGCACCAACAGATGGACAAAAACTCACAGTATACCTAGTTGTCACAGATACATCTCTCAGCTTTGTTCCTCTCCGACTCGACGAAAGGACTGTGAAACCAGTCTATTTTATCAGCAAGACTCTGACTCCCGCTGAAACGAGATACTCCAAGATCAAGAAGCATCTTCTAGCTCTCGTCTATACATCACAGAAATTGAAGCAGTATTTCTAAGCTCATACTATTCGTGTCTTGACGAGCTATCCACTCCGAGAAATCTTATCCAAGCGCGAAAAATCTCGACGTATTCAACAATGGTCAGTAACATTCGGGTAACACGATATACATTTCAAACCACGTCACTCTGAAAAAGGTCAAGCTGTAGCAGACTTTCCAGTAGACGATCCTGATTGGGAAGAAGATTTCATTGGTAAAAAATATGAAGCACTCGCAGATCAATCCGAAGATAATTCAAATTGGGTAACAAAGAAAGGTTGGCAACTTTTGACTGACGGCTCCGTCGGACCTGCTGGATCAGGAATTGGAATTGTTCTTATCACTCCTTCCAATGATCGGCTCGAAAAATCTATTCGCCTTAATTTTAAAGCAACCAATAATGAAGCAGAATACGAGGCATTAATTTGTGGCTTGGACATGGCACTCACACTGGGTGTAGCAGAGCTCTATGTCTATACAGATTCATTACTAATCGTCAACCATTGCACAAGTGTCTATCAAAACCAATGAGAGAATGGTCGCCTCAATTTTGAAGCAACCAATAATGAAGTAGAATACGTGGCATTAATTCATGGCTTGGACATGTCACTCACACTGGGTGTAGCAGAGCTCTCTGTCTACACAGATTCATTACTAATCGTCAACCATTGCACAGGCGTCTATCAAACCAATTGGAAAATGGTCGACTATGTTGTTGCAGTGGTCAAACGAATGAACAAATTTCAAACAATATCTATGGAGCATTTTCCAAGGGGGAGAAAATAAACATTCAGATGCACTCGCTTACCTTGCTGGTGTCATTGGATCAGAAGCTCGTTACTTAAAAATTGACGTCATTTCTAACCCCAACATTAATGCCATCGTGTCCAACACCATTAATACTGGGGGAAGCGAGGAAATTGAAGATGATTGGAGACAGCCTTTCATTACATACATCGGACCTCAAAATGAATTCGATGGCCCACTTCCAGAGGATCCTACAGAACGATGGAGATTAATTGATAACGCTCGAAGATACATTGTTCAGGACAATCTCCTATACAAAATTTCAGTCACCGGACCATACCTCTTTTGTCTATCAGACAAAGAAGCACAATAATTCTTGTACGATCTACACGAAGGCACGTGCGGATCCCATGTAGTAGGACGATCTCTTACAAACAGAGCGCTAACTCAAGGAATGTTTTGGCCTAAGATGAAAGCACATACAATCGAATATGCTAGTAAGTGTGACGCTTGTCAACGGCATGAACCTAAAATACGAGTTTCTGCACTCGAACTACACTCAAGCCAAGTCACTTGGCCATTCAGATGATGGGCTCTCGACCTCGTAAGAGACTTTCCTAGAGCACCAGGAAAATGAAAACATTTGTTGGTCGCTACAGACTACTTCACTAAATGGGTAGAAGCAGTCCCGCCGTGTCGAACACGAGAAAAAGAAGTCATCAGATTCATCTGGGAGAACATTATTATTCGGTTCGGCAGACCACACCTCATCAGAATTGATAATGGACCACAGTTCGTTGGTTCCAAAATCGTCGCCTTCCTCAATGAGCATAACATCATTCATTCCCCATCGAATCTTTATTATCCACAAGGAAACGGACAAGCTGAGATTACTAATCGAACTATTGTGGATGGCATAAAGAAGCGTTTAGACGTTAAAAAGGGGAACTGGGTGAACGAGTTACCACATGTACTTTGGGCCTACCGAACAATTCCCAGAACAACAACATGATGTACTTCATTCTTACTGGCCTACGGGACTGAAGAAATCATTTCCACTCAATATCATCATCCAGTACGTGATCACGAGATGACAGATGAAGAAAACAAGTTTTAGATCGCATGCAATATGAATTTGATCGAAGAAACACGTGACAGAGCCATTGTTAATATGGGAAGATATCATCTTGCTTTGTCCCGATCATATAATAAACGTGTTCGACACCGAGAATTCAAAGTTAAATACCTCGTTCTCAGATAAATCCCACAACATCGTAAAATACCTAAAGCTGGAAAATTAACAAACAATTGGGAAGGTCCTTTTATCATAACTAGCACAAATGGTCTAGGATCCTACGATCTCAGTATACTTGAAGACGTATTTATACCTAATCCATGAAATACCCGCCGATTGAAGCTGTATTGAAGATAAACATGCTGTAATATCCGATATTATTCAATAAAGCATTTTTTCATCATCATTCTGCAAGTCTACTCAATTCAAGCATTCTACTTATATCTGTCTATACCGAAGAATTACTACAACATAGCTCTTCAAGTTATACACGCTCTCCCGAGGGTCGCTTATTGAGTCAATCAATTCGATCTGGCCGAGACACGCTATACAGTTGTTCAATATTCAATATATCTCGTTACGGTCGCTTATTGATACGCTCAATTCGACCTCTAACTGAGACCTACAACATAGCTCTTCAAGTATACACGCTCTCCCGAGGGTCGGTTATTGAGTTAATCAATTCGATCTGGCCGAGACACGCTATACAGCTGTTCAATATTCAATATATCTCGTTACGGTCGCTTATTAATACGCTCAATTCGACCTCTAACTGAGACCTATAACATAGCTCTTCAAGTATACACGCTCTTCCGAGGGTCGCTCATTGAGTCAATCAATTCGATCTAGCCGAGACACGCTATACAGCTATTCAATATTCAATATATCTCATTACGGTCGCTTATTGATGCGCTCAATTCGACCTCTAACTGAGACCTATAACATAGTTCTTCAAGTATACACGCTCTTCCGGGGGTCACTTATTGAGTCAATCAATTCGATCTAGCCGAGACACGCTATACAGCTATTCAATATTCAATATATCTCATTACGGTTGCTTATTGATACGCTCAATTCGACCTCTAACTGAGACCTACAACATAGCTCTTCAAGTATACACGTTCTCCCGAGGGTCGGTTATTGAGTTAATCAATTCGATCTGGCCGAGACACGCTATACAGCTGTTCAATATTCAATATATCTCGTTATGGTCGCTTATTGATACTCTCAATTCAACCTCTAATTGAGACCTACAATATAGCTCTTCAAGTATACACGCTCTCCCGAGGGTCGCTTATTGAGTCAATCAATTCCACCAGGCCAAGACACCCTATACAGCTATTCATCATTCAATACATCTCTTTATGGTTAATTATTGACTTGTTCAATTTGACCTATACACAAGAGACTACAACATCGCTGCAATCATATATCTCCACATAATCGTTTATTGGTTTACCCAATTCGACCATACATAGAGATAACAAAACAAAAACCCTTTTCTAATCAACATTTGACATTTATTCTACAGCAAAGACATATTTACACTCTGTCCGATTACAATATAAGCAATTTAAACTATCTTTCACGCTTCGGGTGTACAGTATTCGAACTTTCCCCAGGACTAGATGAAAGTAAGGTAGGGAAAGGTATAGCAGAATCAACTACAGCAGGAGGCGCATTCAGCAGTTCCATAACTCTCGACATCAGATTATCTATATAATACAACCGCACTAACTGCATGTCATACTCCATATTGTGCTGAGTTGAAGCAGCCAAAATCGAATCACGCTCTTGCCGCAATTTCTTTACATCTGCATGCAACATAACCATAGTGCGCAATGTAGCATTATCTGCAGTCAACAACATAGTTTCACCAAGTTCGATCTTCACCTTATTTAGCTCGTCATCAAGATCCTTGCATCGATCTACTAGATACTCTTTCTCCTTCAGCAACGAAGCTCTATACTGCTTTGTTATCTACACACTTTGATCCATATCCCGCTCCATAAGTAGCAACTTCTCACACAACTCCTGACAATACTCGCTATCGTTATCTGCATCCACCGACTTTTACAACTCCTATACTTCAGATGGAGCTCCTCATAAGCCACATTACCTTGCATACATTCTAGTTCCAAGGCTTGCTTTTCCCGCTCTAGACCAGCGATCTGTGTATCATACTTATTGATGGTTACGTTTAGCTCTTGATCTCTCTTTGTACATGCTTCTTCATGAGTTCTGGCACGATCACTTTTTCTCTGACAAGAATCTCGAGCCTCACGCAAATCCCACCTTAACTATTTCAGACGATCTCCCATATTACGGAGTTCAGCATCTTGCTTCTTTAACAGATTAGCATTATTTGTTACTACCGATTGATGATACAACATATCATTCTTCTATTTTTCAATCGTACTTGACAGATCCAGTACTTGTTGGTTCGCAGCCATGGTCTCCAATTTTTTCTTCTTTAGAGATTCTTTCCACAGTTCGGCTTCATTAGTAGCAGTCAATATCTCTGTATTCTTACATGACAACTCTACAGTCACAGCATTTCGCCGACTCTGCAGTTCCAACATATCCGCCTCCAACTTCGAATTCAAAAAGGTCATATTTTTAATCGCCAACGAACATTACTGCAACTTTGTAGTCAGTTCATTATTTGATGTAGATAAAGCAGCCAGTTCATTCTGTTTATTGACTTCAGCCAAGAAGAACAGATTACAAATGGCATACATCTATCAACAGATATTCATGCAAGAAAGACATATCATTCAACAACATTTATTACAGCATCAAGATATGATGTTATTTCTACGACTACATACACAAATCAACTAGATTATGCAAAGCATAATTATATGCCACAACTTAGTTGGCTTATGGTAGAACCCTACTGCTACTCACATCTACTTGCAAAGGTTCATCGAAGATTACGACCTCTTGATGACGAGTCTTATGCCGTGTGTGAGGTAACAGATCTTTAACCTTTTCCTCCTCAGACTTTTCAGCTCACAGTCTCGAGGTTGAAGCTCCTCCACCCTTATTACTTTTTGCAAACCAAAGATTTTCAACTTTCTCATTCTCTACTTCAACATCTTTATTACAGTTCAAAATATAGCATCTAAATTTGTTATATACTCTCTCGAGCTCGCCCCCATAAAACTCGATCACATCGGCTATCTGACGTTCATGATCGGTTATACCAGTAAGTGTTCCCCGCTTTGGAGTAAGATATCCCTTCAAACGCGTTTGGGACACTTGCAGACATTTTTGCGTACCTCATAAACGCACTTCCAACAACTTAACCCTTTTCTTCGAACTCTGCAACAACTTATTACACTCCACCTTTTCCCTCTCCAGACACGCATTATGATCTTTACATCGCTCCAGTTCGTTACGAGCATGCTTCAGATCACTTTCTAAGCATGTATGGACCTTTCTATCTTCCTTCTTTATATTGAAGAAAATGATCCTCATCATTCCTCGCCCCTACAAAAGTCAAGCTCATATGGTAATGGACCTACACCATCCTATATAATGGACCTACACCATCCTAGATCAGCACCTGCCATCATTACCTCCAAGGCCGATTCCCACGCAACAGTAAACTGCACCACAAGTACAACAATAGGTCGTTTCTCAAGCACAGATAGTCAAACAACAACATCATATATACTTGAAACATGCTGGATTTAATCTCAGCATTCAGATGTTTTGGATCATGCTTAGCCAACTCCCGAGATGTCTGCCCCACCACATCGAGATCGAGCTCTTTCGAAGAAGCCCGTTTAGGTTTCACCTCTTGCCTCTACTTCTTCAAAGGAGGCGCCATATTTACAGTAGGATCCACCACCTCAGTCTCTACCTGTGTCGTCTGCACATGAGCTGCTTGCTCAGAACCTGGCAACGGCCTTTTTCCTTTAGATCGTCGATTTTGCGTACTCGAAGTACCCGCAGCACAGGCAGGAATCTTCATTATCCCATCAAAAGCAGAACCAGAAGTAGCCATAGCTCGATTTTGATGAGCTCGTTGAACTTTTGAAACTACAAAGTTTAGCCTTTTATCTCTACGGATAGCTAACTCTTCAAGTATTTGGTTTATATCAGTTCCTTCCCGAGATATGACGTCGAACAGACTCGACGTATCGATAATACCTTTTTGATTAGGTTCTGCCAAATCAACAACAAACTATGTTAGCAGCTCGCAACAAGTTAAAAGATGAACTACAGGCAGAATGAAGATACTCTCGTTAAAAATTTTATATTTCAGCTTGAGCGCCGGTTCCTCAGGCACTTGCATACAATTACCCCTCACCATCACAAGATGGTCGCACCAGGGTCTCCCAGCAGATTCAAAATCAAAGAATTTTGGCCTCGCCGAATCACTATACAAGTATCCACTCTTCCGACCTTCCATATATTTCAACTTATAATACTTCAAGGCATCGTCAGCAACAAAATGTCTTGCAATATCACCATCTCTCCATTTCTTGTTAAGGGCTTCACAAACCCTCATCGTCCCGAAAACATTGCCATTTAATTGGACAGGACAACTCATTAGAGCATTCATTACCCCCTTTTGAAAAAAAGTTAGGGGAATGCTCAACCCATACACGACCTGGTTCAGGAAGCAAAGGAACCCTTCCTCTACGACCTCAGCACCAGTGCCGTTGTAATAAGAAATTTCTACGTCATCTCCTATACCCATATTTTTTTGCTATTGATCTAGGGAAGGCACTTGATAATGCTCTATCTTACCGCCTGGTCTCACCAGTGTCCTAAACCATAACCCTGCATTCATCAGATAATGCCCCCATTTTCCATCTAAGTCTTTTTTATACTTGGAAAATATCATCACAACGTCTACATCAGCGGGATACCTAAAGAATTCCCAGTTTCAACCCCCACTTCCAATCCCTCATTCACCCCAGAATGAATAGCAGCCGGCATATCAATAGCTATAGTACCCCTCACCTCTGAATCATCCATAGTCTTGCCAGACGTCGATGATTCCTCACTACTAGAAGATGCCACAACTTTATTACTGGGTTTCAAATTTTTGAAGCGCATCTACCACATACAGGAAAAATCTTTTCAGCGTTTTATAATCAAACAGGTCACCTCTTTCAGCTATACCCAACATTTGTTAATCTATCAAGAAGTTCAAACATGCAACTACCATCTACCATGACAAGCAACAAACATACTATTCATAACAACAAAAATGGTGGAAACTGAAGTACTAACCTGTATTAGAAAAGCAGCACTCGTCGTTTCCGGTCACTTTCACTTTAGACGGCAAAACGCTGGTTTTCTAGCAAGATCACAGTATAACGGTGGACTACGATCCAAATTTGAAGACTTTCTCTCTCTAGAAATGTTTATTTCTCTCTGCAACTGAATATGGTTTGTGAGAGGGAGAAAGACGAGATTTTATATTGTCCCTCAGTTTCTGAAACGACGGATCTTTGCGACACGTGTCAGCATCATCTCTCCTTGCAGGCACGTCTTTTCGTTTGCCCTCATGATGATTTTTGGAGAAACGTACTCTATTATCGCGCCTATCTCTCTCCTCTGTCATTATTAAATTCAAGGACTCACTGCCCATGAAGATTTGTACAGATCCTATAGCACGATCACTTTCGTACAGCAACAACCTTCTGCGGCTACACGATCCTGTTACGCTATCTATAACATGATTTCCAATTCAAAACCCTAGTATAGCTATTACAGCTGTCACTTACCTTATTTTTGATCTAAAAGAAGCATAAAATCAACAACAAATCCTGCTTTCATTATATTTCATTCAACCATTATACAGAAAGTGATGACAAGACAACCTCAATAAAAACAAATAATTTGATTATGATCAATCATCCGACCTTACATATAATTATAGACGGATGGTTCTCTTCACCACATGGAAAGGTTTCCCCACAAGCAGCTCTCTCATCCTCTGCAGCATGCTATCCAGCGCGATTCCTCGAACTGCTGCCTCACATAGCTCTACATCTGGCAAAAAATCACAAAACACGCCACATCAGAAGTTGCGAACAACACTACAAGAATAAAAGGTATTAGCCATTGAAAATTTGTGACAAAACTTTTGCCACTGTTTTTACAGTGGCTAGGGTCGTAAGGGTAGATGGGGTGACAAAAGCTTTGGCACTATTTTTACCTTCGCAAAACTTTTTGTCACTGAAAAATCTGTGGCAAAAGCCTACTTTAACCACTACAACATCTGTGGCAAAAACATGTTTTCACCACTACATAATCTGTGGCAAAAGCCTGCTTTCCCTACTACAAAATCCGTGGCAAAAACCTACTTTCACCACTACAGAATTCGTGGCAAAAGCTTGTTTTCCCCACTACAAAATCCATGGCAAAAGCCTACTTTCACCACTACAAAATTCGTGGCAAAAGTATATATATATATATATATATATATATATATATATATATATATTTCAAAAAAAAATATATATATATATACAGAAAACGCTGCAGAAGTAAACTTTATACAAAAAATTATTTTAAAAATATACAAAAAAATTATAAGTATGTTTCTAACATAATACACGAAATAAACTTAAGGCTGCAGAAGTAACTTTAGGATCTATATAATAGCCAGACAATGGCTAAAACAAAAATGAACATGATAAAAAAAGTGTAGCGAAGAAGGTTCAAACATGAAGTGCCAGCTAAAGGATGGAAAACGTTCCTAGTCTCTTTTATGGCTTCTCCAAAGGATGGAAAATGCTCCACTCATAGAATTTGCAAGTTGACAGATGCAAAAATAAGAGTCAGAACTAAGCAAAAGTAGTTATTAGAATAAACACAACATGGATAGCTAATAACCAGAACATGGATATTCAATAAATTCTTAGATACAGTAAACATTATCTAGTATGCTCATAACTAAATATAATAGACTTGAACAAAGTTGGGTTATGTCTGCCTATACCATAGGATCGAAGGAAAATAAAAACTACATGCGCAAGAAGAGATCAAAGTTGAATATAACGGTTAACTAGGATGACAAATACAGTATAACCATAAAAATTTAATTAAGAAGAGCAGGGGAAATCTAAAAAACATACGCTTTAGAAGAGAAATAGTCTAAAATAAGCACGTAGAATACTAATATGTATTTATATATATGATGATATAAACAGAAGAGAACACTACCTTCAAGCCGTTCTTTCCAGACACCACTCTTCAATTGGGAAATTATATTAGCTTGTAAGAGAGATCCAAGTCGACTCTCGATTTCATCAAGGCTCATCTCTGATTTTTTTTACCAAGCACTCGATTATACAAGCATACCAACACCTTAAACTATATCCCACAAATAGAAATTGGTCAATCACTCACCTCAACATCTTCATATTCAACTGACTCCGAAGCCTTTGACTGCCCACCTCCTTCTCCTTTCCTGTTAGCACCCGATTTAGCTGAACTACTTTTCTTGTTAATCGGCTGAAAACAGTAGATTGAACTTAAAAAATGGTAATATAAAGATAGTGAATCTTCAGTCATCAAATGAAGAGAGGAGAAAAAGTATGAAGAAAGAAAGTGGTTATTCAAATTCCTCACACGCATTAGACAAAAGATGCCCAAGTTTTGACTAAAATTTCAATATTACCAATACTCTTAAGGGAAATTCTTGTCAAAATGTGTGGGGTACTCTAAAACAACTCAAATTATTATGTATAGTAAGAACTGCCCAAATGAATTTAGTCATTATGGTAACATACAAGAGATCCAGATGCTTGTACGGGTTTCTTCCCACTGAGCATGCTTGCTGCAGATTTTCTTGGAAAAGAACTTTCTGTAGTCTTCAAAAGTCAATCAAAAAGGAAAAGAAGAGACATTTTTTCAGGTTCCCTCAACATTAGTATTTAAAAGTTGGTGTCAAGGGGAAATTCAAAAACCAACGTGAGCACATGAGGAATAGGTTCTCATCATTGTTTCGATAATAAGTCAGTTGAGTGTACAGTTTACAAGTGATAAATAACAAACGGTTGATCAAGCACATGCTAACTAGAAAGATTTGGCAATATGATATGTATTTTATTTCTTTCTTACATGCATCATCCCTTATAAGGTACACTAGTCAATGTAACATTGTAACTTTTATTCCAAACACAGATGATCTACAATTACCTTCGCAATTGCTGCCAAAACAGAAAAGGATACATCCCTCACTTCCAGAGTTCCGTCATTAAGACACTAAAAACACCACTTCATTATAACAGTAGAAATAATACTTCATTATAACAATATTATGTTGTTCTGTTACCAATACCAATACCAATACCAATACCATCCAGGAGAACTAAAAAGATAACTTGCCTTCAATAACATCCAGGAGAGCTAAGCACCCAGCCTTATGGATTGCTTGGAGTGTTTGGATAAGTGTCTCTGAACAAGTTGGCTTCTTTTCTTTTAGCTTTTCCTATTTAAGAACAAAGAAAAGAAAGTCAATCAGGTAATCCAGTAAGAAAGGCAAGGCAAAAAGAGCAATCAATCAGGTCCTTCCCTAAGCGTAACGAGGACAAGACTAGCTACTTTCTATAAGGTAAGGTGCAACCTTTTCTGTCCATGTCCATCTAAGAGCCTATTAGGGGCATGAATGTACACCCTCTTATTCTAGTTGTGCAAATTTCTCCTTAAAATCAAAGAGCAGTGGATTCTATCACCGGGGATTCTGGGCATCCTAACTATGAACACCTTTTCTTCATTACCCGGCTCAGTTGTTGTTGCTGCTTGGGCACTTTGTTGAACAGGTACTACTCCTAACTTTCTTTCTGATCGTTACTTTGAAAAAGAAAGAACTGGGAGTTGGCGCCTAGATAACTGGTTGCTTGCTTACCAAGCCATCCCGGCTTTTTGCTCCTCTCCTTACAGTCGAGTGCTTCTGCAGGTATTGAGAAGGAGTGGAAGTTGTAATCATAAGCTGAGCACATCCTGTTCTCCTGAGAATTGTCAACCATATAGTTGGGGTTGCTTTCGATGATGTCGATCCAACCAATCCAATTACAGTTGCTAGCTCTAATTGAATTCCTTGTGTAGTATAGCTTTTGTGTAAATGAGTCCTCCATTATTAAGGGTCAAGGGGGAAAGTACTAAAAGTTTGGAGGTAAGTAAATTATCCTGGCAGTGAGGAGGGACTTTCATAAGGCAGTGTATAAGGCTAAGAAGGATATGTAGCTTTTGAGAGCTTGAAGTTTTAAGATTACTCTTCCTACCCTGTCTAAGGTGTGTAGGATTTCTCCCCCAGTTCTTGTTCACCTGATAGTCTACTTGTCTCAGTAGTTGTTCAACGAGAGCCATATGAGTAGTGATAAGCTGCAAGTTAAAAGATTCAACTAAAATAAGCCCGGTCTTCACAAATAAAAAAGACAATATAAGGAACAATGAGAACACAAAACTACAATCAATAGGAGAAACAAAGTGTCGTGCATAATTTGAGCATTATTAAAATATTATTTGTGCCGATAATAGATATCAATAATCAATAGCTGTGTCTCGAGAAGATATATCAACTGGAGCTCTTTACAAGAACTAGGGCAAGAGAAAGATCTATTGTGAAAACATGAATTGGGACGGTATGCCTTTCCGAAGGTTAGCTCTAGCTCGCTAAGACAACATGATCGATATCATTGAGAATCCAAGTTATTTGTACTCCCTATTTGGGTTAAGCCTACATGTCATACTCTTTGTATCAGCAAAGCCGAAGCAGGCCTACGTAATTTCCCATTCTTGTTTTCATCTAGCTTGTGTTCTATATAGTAGCCTTCTCATTCACTTATTTCAATACTACAATCGCCTATGCAAAGTTGTTATATTATAATATATAGATGTACCTAGAAGTTGTTCCACAATTCTACCTGTTGCACTTTGTACTAAAAGGATAGTTCATGTTGTGACATTTTTCAAACTTCAAACTACCTTCAGGCATCTTTTGTTCTGCAAAATAAGAAAGGCGTATAATTACTGATAACAGATACAACCCAACTTGGTAGATAGGTCTAAGTACGATAACTTACTAGCTAGAATTTTTGTCACATTTTGAAGCCTGTAGTAACAATAAAGACAAAATATTTGTACATAACCACTTATAAATATCGTAGATTGGCAATAGTTTACATCTAAACAAATAAATGCGAGGTTATAGACAACTAATTAGTTAATAGGTAAGGAATGAGTTTGTATAAGAAACAATGGCATGAGCATAAACCTGAGATCAAGGCTTAGAGGATTACACTTTCTCATATTACAAACAATTCTAAACAAAAAGATGGCATTTCCACATTTAGGCAGGCCCAGTTCGTTATCTCGTGTTCCTTCTAGATAAGTTGTTGATAAAGAACAGTATACTTAGCATGCAATAAAAGAGAAACTGAACCTGCATCTTTTTTGAAGAGATTTTGTACAGGAAACACGGCTGACCTTGCACCCTACAAAAAATATTTGTGAATGTAAGAGAAAATGAAGAAGTAGTCCTACAGAGGAAACTACTATACAATATAGCTAGGCATGCCATATAGGCTAAACCATCCCATATCTATCCATTACAGGGGGTATATTGTATATCCCACCTAATTAAGTTAAACTACATCAGATTAACCTAGGAGATCGCAAAGAAAAAGATGTGGGAATTAAAGTTAAACCACATTGGATAGTCTAATTAGTTAGCAATTGTAAAATGAGAAAGCAAATTATTTAATGAGAAAGTAAATTATTTAATATTCACAGCTTCTCCAAAGATTCTGCCGTAGCTTCATGTACAACGGTTGTTTCAACACTTGTAAAGATAAATATACAAAAAGTTAATTAACATAAACCAACTAGACATCTGAATTGCCAAAGCAACCATAACACACAACTCAAAATTATAGTAAAATAGCCTTAAAAATGAACAACCCATTCATTCCCCCCATATTGTCATAACAATGAGCATGTACAAACTCTTACAAACATCTATGGTTGTAGATGCTTACATAGAATAACTCATTTTAACTTCAAATCATCAAAAGACTTCAGTAATAAGGAATAAAGTTTCTATAGAGTATCTTACCTCCTTTAAAAAACATGGTGAGGTTCAAAAGCCCGTACAAGGTAGAGTATTTATAAATGAAGAAAATGCTGAGTAAACATATAAAAACTAGAAACCTAAGAAATAAGTAATTCACTCACCATGTCCAAAGGCATTTCAGACATTTTCGGTAAACTAAGTTGCAAGTTGTACTGAGCTTGTACCAATAAACACGTGCATAGATGATCTTCAAGTTTGCAAACAGATAAATAACATTAATTAATTGGGAATAAAATCTATTGTTGGGAAATCAATGATCTTACACTTGAAATAGTTAATAATTATTTTAAGCCAAAAACTGAAGAAACAATAGAAATGATGTGCTCTTACATTGTCAAGGACAGTCCTGGTAATACTAGCTTCCTTATTATCTCTGCCTACCAACTAGCTGCTAGCAGTAATGGATACACCCATTTAGTTTTATTTAGAATAAGATTTGGCGTCAAGGCATAATGTAATTAGAAGATTTCATTAATATGTACCTTTGCGTGGTTACCTCCACAGACTACTAAGACAAAGAGATGTATCCCCGCTTCTACAAAAATTAGATTTCAACCATGTTAAAGTAGAACATATAGTTTAAAAAAATATCTTAGGTCCATCCGCATTGCAGTAAACATTAAAACATTAAATATTACCTGTAACGTCGATTATATGGAGACATAATGATACAAGGAAGCTTGACTCCACAGTAAACATTAAAATATTAAGCATTACCTGTAACATGCGAAATAAGGGGCCTTTTTTATGGATCACAATGGTGGATCTTCATATGTTTTCCCTACAGAGCCTATCGTCTCTAACAATTCTGGGGAGGCTTTGTTCTCCCGGGTTGGTTTATTTGTCGACAATTCCTTCAATTTTTAAGAAGCTCTAAACTGTATTTCTAAGGCTGCTGGAGCTTTACTGTTTATGGTTTGCAAGTGGATCAAATTCACATAGGTAAAAACCTAGAAAAAGTCGATCACGTCCACAGATTAATCATTTCCTCTCTTGCAGTCATAAATTGTTGGGATTACACTTGGGTTTTACAAAATCAAGTGTAGAATCTTCACCCCCGGTGATCTTTTATATGAATGCACGATCAATGTTGAGGAAGTTATGGCAGGAAGTTGAGTAATTTCAATCATTTTTGGTGCTGTCATTAGCTGCTGCATTTTTTCCACCATTTGAAAATCTATTTGCCAGGGTACTAGCTGTCCCTCCCGAGAACACTGATGTACAATATGGCAACCGCGCTGTGCTTATGAGCATCAGGGATCTGCTGGTCTTTCTTTTCCTAAAATAAGTTGGACAAGACAAGCAACAGAGTCGTCAACAGGCATTACATTCCCAGCAGTTTTGGACAACATTTTTAATGAATAAAATAACCCCAATTTCGCTTCTGAGGTCCTTGTTGGAACTGGTTCCAGAAGTATGAAAGTTATTAAAATTAAATCTCTTAGCGTCTACGCATTTGGCTTATACGTTCGCCCTGATTCCATCTGTGAAAATCTGGGCCCTAAATATGCTTCTGTTCTGGTCAATGAGCTAAACAACCGACCAGACTTTTATGAGTATTTTCTCAGGGAGGATATTCATATGACTGTTAGACTTGTAGTAAATTGCAACGGGCTGAAAATTAACACTGTACGCGATGCTTTTGAGAAATCTCTTCGAGCCCGATTATTAAAGATGAATCCAAACACCAATTATTACTGCTTGAGAACGTTCGGCTCATACTTTGCTCAAGATATCTCATTACCTGTGGGTACATCAATATATTTTTGGCAAACAGCTGATGGGAAACTAATTACTGAAATTAACGAAAAACAGATTGGAGTAGTTCATAGCAAGGAATTGTGCAAGTCTTTCTTTGACATGTACATTGGGGATGGTCCATTGTCAGTGCAGGCAAAGGAAGAGATTGCTAGGACGTTGATGGTATCATGAGAAGATGTTGAAATTAGCTCGTTACCCAGTCGTTCTTTCCACCACTTTTTTGGGGGAAGGAAAAGAAAGAAGTAGAGAAAGTACAAAGAATTTTGGTTCATTGCAAGGAAAGGATAACACTATTATCCCTATTACGAGAGAACATTTGGAGAATATAGATGGAAACATAGAACGTTGATTATACGGTGTTGTGAAAAATCAATGAATAATACGTATTTCATATATAGTTTGTTATTTAGTGCAAAAAACAAAAAAAGTTGTGTTTTAGGCATATATATTTAGGATACTCTCATTTCTAGATAAGAATTTAGCTAATCCTGCACTTAACATAATTAAAAGAGATTAATCATTTAAAAGCAATAGGTAAAATGGATAACCTGTCCAAAACTTTGATTTCCAGCCAAGAGTTTAGATTCTGTACTTGATGATGTTGTAATGCCACATCAAAGTAAGCCTACAAATGCAATAATAAAAACGAAACAAAAACGAAACTTGCACAAATTAACATGGTAAGTAAGATGTTATATTCTGATAGAGATGTACCTTGAAGTTCTTCCATTTTCAGCAGCTGGACTTTTTCCCCTATTGAGTTCTAGTACTTGAATCCATCAACTGTTTGACAAATCAGGGTGAAAAGAAGACCTAAACAAATCAGATTCAGAAAGTTCCTTTTTTTCCCATTAATCAAGAAGAATGTCTTAGGGATGAGATAACTAAACATAATAGTTCAACCAGTAGAAACGAATCATAAACTCACTCATTTTAGTTGTCACCATTGTACTTTTATCGCTAACTAAAGAAGAGGATGAGCTCAAGAAAGCTTTTGAAGATGTTTACAATGAGATAATTGCTAGCAAACAAGTGAATATTAGGTCTCGCAAATTGCCAGTTGATGAGAATTCCCTGTGCAACCAGCACAATTCACAACCATCGGAAGTAACCGCGAAGAACCCATCTGGCTTGCTAGTTATGGAATCCCTAATTGCCACCACATGTAAAAATGTGTGAAAGGCCTCGGCGAGCAAAAAGTCTGCAAAGGTTTTGCAATTTTAGCATCTTAATAATCATATTTTTAACTAATCTATCTTACAACTACAAACAAAGAACGAGATCCCACCGCTATTTTAGCTCGAAAAACTACAGACCGCGTAATAATAAATGATTTAAAACAGAGAGTAGAAACTAAAAGCAAGTAAAAACTCAGAATTAAAGGAGATTTAATGACTATGAAACCTGGAGGAGTTGCAATTTCCACCCACGATGAGTTCTTGAAATTTTTGAAACCCTAACCGCACCATCTTCGTAATTCTTCTCCATATTTGCTCGTACCAACTTGAAATCGCCATTGTTAAACACTTCGATCTCATCTTGATTTCTACATTCTTCCCCCAATTTAGAATAATTCCATTTAAAACCCAAGTGAGAGAATTGGGAATCGAAGATTGGCAAACCTTAAGAGAGAAATTGGAAAATCGAAGTTTGGGAATCATGGAGTTAAAGGTGAAGTTTGGGAATCATGGAGATAATCGTAACTACAAGGGAAAATGAATTTTGGTTTCTCCCACGATTTTTCTTGAGAGAGTCGTTCTTATCAATCGGTGTTTTTTGTATTATTAGAAGTTTTAGCGACACTTTAGTCTAGTAGCCACTGCTTAAGCTGTGGCACTTTGTCACCGAGAAAAGAGTGGCAAAACCTGAAAATCAAATGTGGCTAGTGCCCATTTTTCTTGTAGTGTAAGTTCCACACCATGATCACAATTGTTCAACAAGAACTTATATAGAGCACAAAAAATATTATGCATTCATCCTCTCCACAGACATGACAACAATATATCTCAACAAGGCAACAAATATAGAGCACGATCTACACAGTTCAGATATACTTCATCCAACTCAGGAAAAATTCGATATACATATCTTCGACCTATTCAATCTTTAAGTAGTTCGAGAATTCTTACACGGTGTCCTACAACAGTTCATTCAAGAAGTTTCAAACACTTACAAGACAAGATAAAACAAGTTCAAATTTATTATTCAAGCCAAGCAATTTATATGGACAAATATTTCATACAATTCGAAAATCAAGATTACAAGATCTACAAACAGCAATTTCTTCTACAAAACGAAAGATAGCTCATTTTACATATGATAATGCAACACTTAAACAGAAGCAGTAGAAGGCCCAGCATAAAAATTGGAATTCCTCAGCTTCCCCAACGGCAAAAGACAAAGTTAATCCCACAACTTCTCCGTAACCCCCACCACCTCCGCAGTCGAAGGACCACCTCCACCATTACAACACCCAATCCTTCGTAGGATATCGGCAACACTTCACCGACGACACCCCGTCCTTCTCATCTTCTGCCACCACCGCATTCTCTGCAAGTATCCGCAGACAAACCCGACGGTCAACAACAAGCAAAACCATATAGTGGAATCGCCACATTTACTGATAGTCATCCTCTGCCTCCTCTACATCTTTCCACGACATCCCATGAAAAGTTGAAGGAACAGGGATTAGAGTTGGCAGAGAAAGACATTGGTCCCCAAAATAACGAGTTTGCAGACTTGTCATCATGTTCTAAACTCTATCCTCATAAGCCTGACGGGGAGTAGTCACCATCACTGCTACTTATACAAATCTAGACGATTGACAGGTTAAACCAGGGGTGAACAGTGATAGCAACTAGTCACCAATTTTTATTTCAGCAACATTTAAATGCATACCACAACATCTAATACAGTTTTTATCACAAGAACACATCTCCAGCATAACTTTTGCGATAACCCAACAGTTAAAAGAATTATTCTTCCAGATAAAGAGGAAGTCATCAATGCAGCATTTAACACCGAACGACTGGGCTTCTCAACCAACACCACTCGCTACACACGTTTTTCCTGTTATTGGCTGAGAGAGGGCAGCTGTAAGGGCTTATTTCTAATCCTCGTGCTGAGTCCGATATTCGAGCTCACATAGTTTGAATAAACACACTGGTAACCAACCGAGGATTGAGGGCAAGCATATTGCAATACATACTTCCTCATCTACAGTTTGGGGATATTGAAGCGTCCAGTAACATCGCACTGCAGAGAATACTCAGATGTCCATCAACAGTTCGCATACATACGAACATCGTTAGAGATTCTATCTTCACCAACAGTCTGAAGTTACAGCTAAGGTCTCCATCACAGTTCGTATACATACGAACATCGTTAGAGATCGTATCTTCACCAACAGTTCGAAGTTACAGCTAAGGTCCTCGAGAGATCCGTTACAAGATCAACAATTATCAGATAACAAAACGTTACAAAAGACCTCATAAAAGACTCATCAAACTCATATATTGTAACGTTCCTCATTAAAGCAATAACGGTCATGTTATAAGACCTATAAATAGGACCAGAGAGCTAGAGAGAAGAGGACCGAAAAAGACTGCTCTGAGACCTTCTAAGAGACCTTTTCTAAATCTCTCTCTCTATATAATAGCTAGAAGTCATCTATAAACATCTTTCTCCTTTTCTAAAATCTTCAGGAGAGGTCGTGGTTTTTAACCCATTCATGGGTTTTCCACGCTAAATCTCATGTTAGTTACTTTCAGTTCTTAACTAACATTCTATATTTCAAGGGTGTAAGGCACTATCTTCGTCTAATATGAAAATAGGCTATTACAGTAACGACTCTCTATGAGTCCAAAAAATTGAATCCACGTGTTCGGTTGGGTGGTTCGTATGATTCTCCAAGTATTTAGCATCATCCAAATTTTGAAAAAGGTGTTGCATTTCGGTTCTCCCGCCCGTGACTTCAACTCTCCACAATACGCGTGCATTGTGCAATGTTCTAATTGTAAATACATTTTCTGGAAATTGTCGTTGAATTGCGCCTAATATCTATTTCGGTTTCACACCTGCCTTGGTCATTCTAATCATTAAATTATTTTCTGCTTCTGTTAGACATCCTGCGTAGATGTGACCAACTAGCTTTTGCGCAATTACATGATTATGCCAACCATGCCTAACAACAACATGCCACAACCTTTCAATACCAGAGAAAAACAATCCAATATCCAACCCACACCCAATAAGTTTTGAAGAAATGTGTCCCTTGCCCAAATAAAATTTTGTTTTTATCTCCACGATAAACACCACCGTACTCACATTTTATGTAAACTCTGGGATATCCCTTCACACGCGATTTTCTTATAACAATTACCATTTTTGCCTTCCTTCCGACACTCTTCACCCAACTCAATACCTTAGAACGCGTTTTATACCTCTACGGACAAACACAATATTAAAAAATGAAACAATCACCATTCAACATTAAAAAACAGCATAGTCTAAACCAAACTATACCATATCTGTTGTGAACACATTGGTAGCATTTACAATATCATCAACTCTATGTATAGCACTGTATGGAGCAACTTTAATGGATTCATCGTTAGTTGGTGGCAAATTCCCCGCCTTAACCTGGAAAAAACAAAAATATATAATGTCAACGCAAATTAAATAACGTTGAAGGCTTATGTTAAACGAACTGGTTCAAGGGTTTAAAAATCATGACCAACATTTTACCTCTTGCGTCGGTATCACAGTTGTTTCACCCCCTATTTCGACTACTTGCAATGTCATATCTTTTCTATTCAGCTTAAAGGGGTGCGAGTTTAATCCTATATGACTTCGTAAATTAACATCTATAAGTGGTAGTTTACTGAAATTGTGGTCATCTTCATTGGTGAAATGAACATTTACTTCATTCTACAATATCAAACATGTATTAGAGAACATACATTTTTCAACAAAATTGTCCCAATCTACAAATAGAGAAGAGAAAAACAAGATACCTCGAGGTTGAGGAAGTTGAAATAAATGTATGAAACAACATTGCGGTCTACGTCCTTGTGAAGATCGTGATCGTCGGGTTCTAAGTTGATGGGAGTTATAGGAGGTTCTCCGTCGAAATTAGGAGTGTCTCCGGTGCCAACATGCTCTCCGGTACTAACATGATTCATTTAGGATCTTCCAAAGTGATGTTTTAGCATATAATATTATAGTGATGGCAGGAAGATTAGAGTAATGGAGGGAAAAAAACTCTTAACTTACCCTAAAGAACCTAACTAAACGAAAATGTAACTAAATAGAAATCTAACTAAATCAATGTAACTTGGGTGCGGGAGAAGTAAAAAAATGGTTTGAAAAGTTGTAAATATTTAACACTTGGAAGGGCATACTTGTCATTTGGCTCGGGTGTATCTAAGGTAAAAATGGGATGTGCAAATAGTGGCTCCCTTCCCCAACTAGGGTATTTTGGTTGAAGGAGATTTTAGGTCAGGCCGTGAGGGAGTGAGGGAGACAAAGGGAAGTGGTTTAGCTAATTAACTTGTAATCTCCAAACAATTTAAACAATATTTAAAACGTAATTTTTTTTTTCTTTTAGACTTTTTTCTCATTTGCATCTCATGTATTTGTGAAACTCTTCAACTAATGAAATCAATGTTGTTTAGGTAAGTCACTCATACCACCATGATGATACTGATGAAGAGGTACGTGTTGCGTCTATTCATATCATTGAAATATATAACCGCGAATGTGGTTGATAGAATCAACGGGCGCATAGTTGCGACCGCGTCAACGGTAGAACACGCGCTGAAAGAAGCGTTTGAATGTGGTCGTACTTGCAATGCCAAGGCCGCGGCTGCGGTGGGTGAGGTTTTAGCGATGCAGCTTAAAGTGGAAGGGTTGGAACATGGTCAAGGTAGAGGGATAAATGCCGATGTGCATAAGGAGATAGCGAAGAAAGGGTTTAAGCATCATACTAAGGTTTGGGCTATTGTTAATTCCCTTAAGAATCAAGGCGTTAAGCTCATTCTCGACAATGATAATGATTCTTCTACTAATAGCTATTTTGCTCTTTAAACACCCAAATGTGTCTTTACAGTTTAGTATTTTAGCCTTGGATGATATTATATTTTTCTTTTTGTGTAAACCTGCCGCATGAGATTGCCAAAATATTTTAGATTTGTGACTCTGGAAACCTAGCTCCATTGTTCTCAAAATGCCGTTGTGACAAGGCTCAGATGCCACCAGAATGTGCGTGACATAGTTGCTGGGTACGCCTAGTTAGCCAGCACAGTTTTTTCGCTGTTTACTGCTCTAGACTTTCTGTAAACTTGCTTCACTTACGTAGAAATCAGAAAAACATACGACTGCTAGAGAAACCACACCACAACAAGTACAGTAGACAGTAGTATTGGATGCAAAAGGTAGAAAGAGTAGAAACCCAGATATATAAAACAGAACTCACGAAAGTTGTACAGTACAAATATATTCCCACAATTTAAGGGTGAATCTTCTTTTGCTTGTACAAATAATACAAAGAAGAAGAAAAACACGGTAATAATCTAAATTCCAGGTGTCTCCAGAAAATGCATGCAATCCCAGTTGTACTATTAGGCGCCTCATAGTCTTATTTACAGAGATAGAAATTGTTGGACGAGGCAAAACTAAGTTTGGCGTTGAGACTTGGATTCCAAGCTTTCAAACTCAATCTTTGTTGTCAATGCTCTAACAAATTGGTCATAAATTTTAGTTTTAGTGAGTGTTTTGAGTAGAAAACAGATTTTGGACTCCAAAACTCGGCGTTTGGACAAAATTTTGGTACACGTGACATGGGAGAAATTATTTAACAATTGTCACCATTACGTTCCAATCTCATCAATTGAAAATTTAAAATAATGAAGATATTCTGTGGCAATTCTTAAAAGCAGCATTCTATGCATGCATTATATTAATGATAATTAATTATGTTCCAATCTTCATTATTTTTAGAGAAATACATTGTATTACACCAAATTCTTAGAAGCATCATTCTCTAAAAAAATATAGAACTAATGGAAACAAAAATCACTCCAATTGGTTGAGTTCAATCTCGTATTGTTCGCCTGTTGCTAAGACTTTTACTTTTACCATACCCTTTTGCCACTCGGAATTGCCTACCAAGATCAACCTGCTTGCATTGATTCGTGCCGCACGTTTGAATACCCTGAACAAGCAGTGGATAAGCGAAAATTTGACCATCCCAAAAGATACGAGCAAAAACCAAAATACCAAAAGGGTTCTTACCACTTGAGGGGTTTATTCTCCAAAACTAAGTCAACACTTTGCCCTTTTTCTCTGAGAATGGTCGCAATTGTAGCAGCGGCACCCTGCAGTTCCTGGTCCAATGGGCAAACAATATTTTCTACTTGGAGGTTTAGCTCTGGCATAAGCCCCTTTTCCTTCAGCAACTGTAGAAGGAAAAAAAACATATTGTTCATCAAGGACAGAATTTTGTGATAAAAAGTAATTAATGAACTGCAAGCGTGATATGACCATCTTATTCTGCCAGCGAAATGACTTTCACCTTTTCCTGGTAGGGTGGCTAGTGAAATCTAGAAACGGATACGCAAAAAAATGTTAGTCTTGACAAACTAAAAATGACCAGTTACCAATAAATGGGAGGGCGTTTTAATAGACATTATTTTGCTAGAGAAGGGAATAGGATTCTATTCATGGTCTGCTTATTTTGCACCCGTTTTGGGGAGTTTGCCTTGCCGGTTTTTTCCCCTGTAGGTATAAAAGATGGTCTTTCATTGAATTTCACTTACAAAAGGTAAATTGATTGGAATTGCTCCTCTGGTAAAAACAAGAAGAAATGATTGCATTTGATATGATATCTATTATCATCCTACTACTATCGCTTCAGAATATTAAAGTATTCTAGGAGGTTGTTATCTTACTTCAACAATCACAGCATCTCCGAATCCGAAGCCACAAGCTGGGATGTCATCACCTCCAAAAGTGGAGAGTAGCTTGTCATACCGCCCGCCACCACAAATAGCTCGTAGCTTGCCTTCTCTATCAAACCCCTAAACAAGACAGAAGAGAAAAGGAACAAAAGTAAAGCCAAGAGAATTTGGAGCTGCGAACAATAGTCACTTTTTTATTATTAATGTTAGTAGTAGTAGACTAGTAGTATAGACACTTCTCCTCCTTTTAAAGTTTAAAAACAACAATTTTTATTAGTTTATTACCACTGTTAACTTTGTTAATATTACTGGTATCAACGTCACCTGCCATATGTTCACATTCTCTATGACAGAAGTTAGAAAATATTTTGGTTGTTTTCTTGGTTTTACTTCACCCTTCACCATACCAAAACATTTTTGGATTGTGGTTGAAAGTCTGAAACAATGGATAGTGGCTAAGTTAACTGATTGCTTTGTTAATAAGATTTCTGCACACGAGAAGACAGGAAAGTTGATCCATGAGAAAACAGAGAAGTTCCAGGCAACATCCAACGTCATCGGAATAACTTTTCAGCCTCTCGAACTGCTGTATGGTATGAATCTAGGGATGGCAATGGGGCGGATTTGGGGCAGGGGAACCAATACCATCCCTATCCCCGCCCCGAAACCCATTTAAATTAAGCGGGGATCCCCGAATCCGTCCCACATTGATAAGCTTAATCCGATTCTCGCCCCATTTAACTAATGGAAAAAATTACAATTACACCTCTCTTCTCAGATCCCAATTTCATCTCTAGCTCTCTCTAAATTATCTCAATTTGATCGGTTTCAAACTGATCATCGTCTCTCAATTTCAACTCAATCCAGATTTCATTTCCATGTAAATTTGAATCCCATAACAACAAACCATGTCTAGAAAGACAAGTTTAAGAGAAGCAATCTCCAAATCACTCAAAAACCAACCTTTCCATTGTTTCTCACAAATCTCCCCAATCTGTACTAGATTCAATCATACCCATTTCTGCAGAGAACCAACACTTGGTTTCCAAGAGCGATATAAATGGGATGGTGGAGGAGGTTCTGATGAGTATTCGCCTCGAAAGATTAGAGCCGAATTGAATTGCCCTCGTTGTGCTAAGAAAATGGGTATACTTTCCTCCATTCGCGGAGATAAATCTGCCAGTTTTCAAGCTTTGAATCTATGCCCAACTTGTAAAACTGCCTATTACTTTCAACCCCACAAGCTTGTGCCTTTACGATAATGGTACCGAATTCATGGTGGTGGTGGTGGAAATTTGAGATTTGAGAATATTGAGATTTGAGAAATGGTGTATGGAGAGTCTGAGACAGAGATAAGAGTTTGAGATTTGAGAGTCTAAGATACAGATAGGGTTTTTTAAGTTTTTTTTATACATAAGGGGTATGATAGTAAAAAATATTAGTGGATATTAAATGGGGCGGGGCGGATAACGGATTTTCCGTTAGCGGTCCCAAATCCGCCCCGATCCCCGACGGATTTTGGGCAGCTTATACCATCCCCACCCCCATACCCGGTTAGTTCATACCAAATCTGCCTGTTCGAAGCGGGGCAAATTGTCATCCCTATATGAATCATATGATATGGAGACCTTTATTCTTGCTCATCCTTCAATAGATTTATTAGAATGTTGTTTCTTTTATCAAGGAAACTCACATTTGCTTACTTCAGGTTTTGGTCTTGTTTCTTCATCAAATGAAAAAAGAAGAGAGAAATACTAAGAATATAACCTCAAAGACGACCCCCGTGTAATAGGCAAGACCACGGACAACAGATGCATCAAACTGAATCCATTCGGAATAACCGAATTTGTCAGCGAGTGAAAAGAGTTGCTTCAACTCGACGATGGCATCACCTGCACTTCCTAGTTTTTCTGCATATCCAAATTAGGTACAGATTACAGTATCAGAAAATGGTTGTCTACACTTCATTTTTAAGAATATTCCAAGTTACGTACACATTTATACATATTAAAGACATGTTAAAGCATATATCATCTTTAAATATGCAAATACTTTATTCTCGGCTATTATTCGTCGATATTTTACTAATATGAGTAGGGTGTGCTTTTGGTTGTGCTTTTGGTTCAGAAAAATCAAGGGAACCCATAATTTTATGAAAATGCTTTTCCACAAAAATGATAGACAAGAGGCCGATAATTAAAATAATGAGTAAAGGGATTACAACTCCAACAAATGATTTGACTATTTTCATTGAAGCTGACGTCTTGATTTTTTATTTTTTTGATCTTTTGGAGTTCCATATAGAGAAATGTTTAAGAGTTGCCAGTGGGAATTATTAAAATGATGCTATTTAACTTTTTCAGCAAAATGGGAAAATGAAATTCGCTTCCCTGATTTTCCCAACTGTCTAAACAAAAGGAAATTGGTTTCCTGAGAACAATTTCCTTTTCATTGTTTTCCTCAAACCATAAACGCCCGTAAGAGTACATCTATATACATTTATCCAAAAATGTACAATCTGAAGAATTATGGTAAAACAAAGATTGAGGTGCTGCAAACCTTCCAACTCTGACAGTGACTTAACAGACATAACTTGAAGTAGATCCACGATAGCTTTTTCTGATACCCCTGCTGATCCTAATTCTGTCTTAATCTCTTCCAAGGGAATCTTTTCCATCTGGCTCCAAATTAAAAATAAACAATTACTATTATAACTAACATGCATTATAATTGCACTTAGAACTCTGACTCTGTTTAGAGAGGATTCTATAGAATTGAATAAACTGACCTTGTCTATGATCACGCAAACTTTGCCAAACAAATGTTCTGGTATAGAATAGCATTGCAGTACTTCTTGTAAAACCTGCGAAGAGTAGCAAAAATTTTTGTTAGAAACAATGAATGCAGCACAAATTATGTTTGAGAAAACACTATAAGGAACGAGCAAAACATGATGCAAAAGTGCCCAATTAAGATTGCGCCAGTAGCACTCGCGGCTTCTTCCCGCGACCAAGAAAATTCCAATAAATGCCGCACACCTTAGTAGTATAAGGGAAGTACGCATGGAAAGCTTGAAGTTTAGGTGCACTAGATTGGCTCATTTTCAATGCCAATCAAGGTACATTGATCAGCTAAGGAGATAGCAGACCAAAGTGTCCTTAAACTTTAAGTTGGCTACCCCTGATTCGAACAACTAGTATGTTCTCAGGAATACATAGCAGGGCCTTGACATAATTTATATTTCTATAAGAAGATGTGGAGTATAGCAGCTAAAATACAAATATGATTATCAAGACCGCTCAATATCCATATTTGACATCATAAGAACGACCTGCTTACACCTTTCGACTTGATACTTTAAAGCCCACATCTGACGAAGTAATCCCAAGTCGCTTGAAAAAGGTGACAATAGAAGAAATAAGCTCTGCCTCAGCCTGTACCAAAAAGAATTTTTTTTATCTTAATATAAAAAAGGAAAAAAAAAAAAAAAAAATGAAGTTTCTTTTACGGGGAAAAAAATGGATATTGAAGCATATGTAAGTTCAAGAGAACATACCATAACACCAGGAACACCAATTATATCCATATTCCATTGGTAGTGCTCACGACGGCGGCCCCTTGTCATTCGCTCATAACGCCAACATTGTCCTATGGCGAACCATTTCAATGGGAGAGAGACGGATTTTCTGGAGAGAAAAAATAACGGAGATCATATATCTGAGTTGTACCTGGATACAAAAATCAGAAGAAAAAAACAGATAAATTGACAACTACAAGTTTAAGCGCCTCCAATTAATAAATTCTCGAAGCACTCATTTGTGACAAAGACTCACAAATAAGTTCATTGATACAGATTTAGAAAGAAAAAAAAAATGCAACATAAAGAAAAATACCAATACCCCTTTTGTATAACCACTCTAGCCAAAGAAGGAGTAAGTTCAGGCCGCAAAGCAACACGGCGATTTCCCCGATCTTCAAAACTATATAACTGGAAGAAATACGTATCAACAAAAACAACATTGGGTCAGAGAAAGCAAAACCACATTGTGACAAGATCGTGTACTATCAACTCAAAAGGGATTACACTTGCATAAAAAAATAAAAAATAAAAATCCTGCACTCAAAGAATTCGGTTTTAGAATCCAAGTTAAATAACAATCCAACTATCATCCCACATTTATGTAAATTTAAGCTGGCTGGCGTGACACTTCACACGCCAGCATTATGATAACATTGTAATAACATTTACAATTACGTAAGAACGTCTTAAACAGTGAAATGTAAACAACTTCATGACAATGTGACATCTAAACCAATAAAAAGTGCACCACAATAATCTAATTTAATTACCTGGTCTCTAATTTCCTCTCCAGCTTTCCTAATAAACAACGCCTCGGATTCCAATACCGGATAATCAACCTCTTCGAATCCAAACAATCGCGAAACCTTAAATAAACACCAAAAACAAACGTAAATCACTCTAAACAATCCAAAAAATGACCTAAATTGACTTAAAAAATCCACAAACCTCTCTAAAATTGTGAAAAATCCAACTTCGAAGCCGCATTTCCTCGGGTGGGAAATCCCTAGTTCCTTTCGGCGGATTAACATCGATCTTCTCCAATTTCTCGAGAATTGGAGGTGGAACTAGAGCTCCGGTTCTCGACCCACTCGCATTCTCATTGAGAGATTGAGCGACAGAGAAGTTTTTAGGGTTTATAAGCGATTTGAAGGGATTAGGGTTTAGGGTTTTGTGGGGGAAGTGTTTGATGAGAGAGGGTTTGAAGAAGGAGAGATGAAGGAGTCGTTGGTGAAGGATAAGGTGAGTGGCGTTTGCAGTCATGGCCGAGACTAGAGATTTTTCTTTCTTTTCCCTCCCTTTCTTGTGATGGGATTTTTAGAGCATCTCCAATTGAGAACCACAACAAAAGAGACTTCAAACTCTCACCAAGAGTGCTTGGTGTATGTTGTCGGAGGAGCGCCGCGCCCGAAAACATATCATTAAGGGTGTCGCGGCAATCAGTCTGTCGTAGCAGATTCAACACCGGGATGAATACATGTAGACTAAAGTTAGGGTGTTGTGGCAAAGTGATTGTCTTTGCAACTTTTTTTTTTTATTAACGTCACTTTGGACTACTGGGAGAGTCACTTTGATTTAGCTAATGTGGAGGTGGTTTTGAGCAGGTGACTTGACCATGCTCTTAGAGTAACTCCAACAATTTTCTAGGTTTTTATTAATTACATGGGAACCGATTTTGCATATGAGCCCAAACCTGAGACAACAAAAAAAATGAAGAAAAAGAAGTGCACGATGTCTGTGATTTTGAACCAATTTTTTCTTCCTTTTAGTATATACCACGGTGATTTGGCTTTTATAATTTATCACCATTTGTGTAGCTAATTTATGGGGCACATGCAATCCCTATCAACACACACGCACATATGTTTCTGGTTTGCATCCAATTGTTCTTTTTTATAACTACTAATTGGGCAGGCCATTGGATTGGACAATTATGAATGTGATGTCTTGTATTCATTCATTCTAATTCTATTTCTATTTCTATGGTTGATTTTCATTCTAATTTGATAGGGATATATTTTACTAAATCCGTTATTCCAAATTGAATTTGCAGGCAATGAACACTCCTTCACAAGATATAGTGGGGAGGCGAAGGCATGGGCAGCTTGGAAAGGGCTCAGCATGATGGGGACGGATTCGGGGACACTAAGAAAGGAGAACCACTTATCTCCTAGAGATGAGTGACTAAGATAAATTGAGCATTTCATATAAAGAAAACAAGAACTGGGGTATGCGCTAACGCGCATGCTAGACCGTTATGCTCAAAAAATATTTAAGCTTTAAGTGTATATAGTATTTGTAATTATTGGAGAATAACATTACGTGTTGAAGGTATATTTGAAGTTGGTTTTAGTTTTTAATTTTTTTATCTAAACAAAATATAAATGATTGTATAATATTGATTATATATTAATTTTTACATGATAAACATTATTATCAAATAAGAATTGTTGCAATATAGAACATGAAAGAAATATAGTTAACCTTTTGTTAGAAAAATATAGATTATCTGAAATTACAACGCATAATTAAATCATAAAATTTTGAATAACAGTAAAAATAATATTTAATTTGTGTCCTCATCTTCGCTCTTGTTTTCTTCTTTATCATTCTTTTCAACATTATTGTTGGATCCATCGCTTGAGGTATCATCATTGATATCTTCAACATCTTCTTTGAAATTCAGAGATGATTCCCCGAACAAACCCAGGTATACAGTCCCTATACAATAAGTGAGGAATGACAACATAATCCCATTTTCAAGGGTTGACTGCACACGGGTATTAACCGTCATCCCAGAAACAAGAAGATCAATTGAGACCCTTGAGATCCTTAATATGTAAAACAATACAAAAAATAAGAGATTACCAAATAAGTCAAGGAACCACTGAAAGAAATAAGAATATGAGAATTATGGTATTATATCAAAAGAAACTAGTGAACTATGCTACTTACCACACATTTAGACACTTCATCAGGATCAAAACTCATATGAACAATTTGACGAGTTTTATCAACAGTTCTAACAATTCCTTGTAAAAGTTGTCCAATATTCACCTTAACCTCGCTACTATCTGGAGAAAATATAAATTGTTATACAATGATAGTTCATATTTAAAAGATAATACACGCCGAAAGAATATAACCATGGTCTTTGATGTTTTTTACATATGCTGTCAATACCTGTTAATCACATCACATGTATATAGTCAGAGAACTCAAGCACCATATATAGTTGGCAGACCATAAACATTATACTCTTAAACAGAAATCATAAAGCAAAGTAATACTAACACCATTTGACGGTCATGACAGATAATTTTTTTGTTTAAGCTGTCATTATCCATATAACTTACACAAAATATTTTATAGGTGATATATCTTCCAGCTTAGTAACAATACAAAATGCAAGGACATACCATGTTTTGACTAATAAATTCGTTCCTAATATAATATTTACGCAAATATTTGAGATATGAAGTATCTGGATGAAAATCATATCAATGGTGTACGCGCAAGTAATTGTTTTTACAAGAAACACTAATGAAGGAAATACTTCATTATATATTTATTCTCATTACAACATTTTACATACAAGGATATGGGATTCCTCCCCTTTTTATAACGTTTGCGTTGATAACATTTGTCTAGTAATGGCATTAATTTATTTGCTAAATTTTCAAAAGAAGTAATCCCTCCAATATCATATGAACACTACCTGCGTTACCAAGAAAAAATAAAAATAAAAACTACAATAAGCCAATATTATTGGTTCTAGGTCCAAAATTGCTCATTTAGATACTGATTTAACAATATAGCCCAATAGATTAAGCATTATTTAAGTTCGAGAGGACATACCATTCCTTCTTGAATTGCATCAAATGTTATCCCTTTATGCAACAAAGACAGATGCAGAGATACTCGCAAGCAACAAGCTGACCAACTTGGTGTGTAAGAAACATAGACTAAGTTTAATCCAGCTTGAGCGTACGAATATGTGATTCGGTAAAAACTAAAAGCTGCATGTATATAGGTTTAAATATGGGCTTGCCGGGTACTATAAAAAAGTGCCGGGGCGGGAAGGAAAGATTAAAGATTCTGTTTCTGGACATTCTAGAGAAATGAACAGTTCTTAGAACATATTTCCAGTGATATCAAGCAAAATAACCAGTCAGAAAGAAACTCAAACGTAATTAATGATTTTGGATCGAAGTCTGAAGTGTGATACACGCTTATAGAAAAAAAGTATACATACAAACAAAAATATTTATATGTACATGTACAAATAATACAGATTACATTTGCCAGGATACAGTATTTTTAAAAGAAAACAGCTTCATGAATCAAATGATAAATAATACAGATTACATTCTAGAGAATGCTGCTAGATGTTTTCTCGGAAGAGTGCAAAAGAAGTGTTGCCCTAGCGCCCCTAAATGTGGCATGACGGAAAAGAAAGAATGAATTAGAGCATTTTGAGAGATGCAATCCTCTTATCAAATGTTCCACCATTTTCCAGCTTCCATTGTTTTGACAAGCTCATTTGTCATAGACGCAAAGTTTTCTACCCCATTTTGCAGCTCTTCAGTATTTCTGCTGATCCTCTGTATAACAGGCCCAAGAACAAAAGAAAAACCCGCTCGCGATGTAGACCGTCATAAACTGCGCCCGAGTGTTATTTTCACAGCATACAACCCAATAATAGTCCTCAACTCTCCGTCTTCAAATTTTCCCTCGAAATTCAAAACCCCTCTTTTAAGTTTTTGGGATTAAATAGAAGAGTAATCTATACACACAGAGGGGAAGACGGGAAATAGAGAGAGCCTGCAAAGAGGAGAGACGAAGAAGGCTATGGTTTGAATAATGTTTGGATATCTAAAACATAATGGGACTTGTGGAGGATATGGTTTGATTAGTGTTTGGTCATTTGGTGATGATGAGTGAGTACGTGTGGTGTCTCTGTAAAAATATATTATGCATTTGGGTTGGGTTATGTTGAGGCCAAAAGTAATCAAATAACTCTTCACATAACTTGCAAAGAACTATCAAAGCGAGCTATCGATCTTTACAAAATTGTTAATTTGTGCCTTTATTTTTAACTCCGTCCGATCATAGCTTACAGGTTATGAGCATGACGATAACCTTAATAGTAGTAATGATCCCCTCAGTACCCTCGTCTGGGATCGTGGAGTCTAATGATAAAGAATTGTTTACACTGTATTACTACATAATGATAAAGAATTTGAGCCCCAAAGTGACACTAAAACTCCATCACATATAAATTAAAATACCACATGAAAAATGTCTATAGATCCTTACAAATGTATATTACTTACCGCACAGCGAACAACCACTGCAGCCTACTGACTCTCAACTCCCAACACTATAAGGTGATTCAATAGCTTTTTCTACAATTCAACCAAAATTATAACGGAAGAAAAGTTTCTTAAGCTAACACTCTATAAGAAACAGAATAAGGTAGGTCTAAAGGGTTCGATACAAACCTGGGCCAATGCAGCTTGATTAGACATTTTGTCTGCATCTTTGCCAAGTCGAGCCTCCGCACCTCCCATCAATAGCAACTCAATTGTTTCCTACGCGCCAAAGAGATTTACTGTCTACTGGCATGGTGTTAATTTTAAGCATGCTTCAAAATACCAAACGATACACCGTTTCTCCCGATATAACAAGAATTGAGGAACGGATATGACAATTTAGTTGTTTAAGTTTTAGAAAAAATAAGTAAGAATAAACAGTTACTCTACAGTTAATCGGATGAAATAATGATATTATTTGACTAATTTATAGGATGCTAATCTATTTTTCTTTTCCTTTTTTATATTTCTTTTATTAAACATTTGATATTTACATAGAAAAACTTTCAGCATATTGTGATATATCCCCTAATTTATCAGCCGTTATTTCTGACATTTGTTAACTTGTTCAAGCAACGCAAATATTGGTCGAATTTTTCCGATGTATAACTTCTATTAGAACCAATGATCAGAATTATTAAAATCCATAGTCATAACTGAAAACCTGCCCTGGGTAGTCCTGGTGACCGTAGAGGTGGTGCATTTGAAGAAATTCACAATGGGATGTCATTTGGGGTTTCTGTGCTAGATAGGGTACATGAACTACTGTGTTTGTTGAACTCGAGGCTCTGTTAAAAGGTCTCAGGAAGTTATTTTGAAGGTGGTTTGCATCCCTTGTTGGTGAAGGTAAACTATGATTTTGGGGCACTGGTACAAGATGACTCATTTAGATTCTAGCAGCATAAATGCTTGGTGTGAAGTAAGAAGACTTCGTACGGCTATGAATATCATCCTTGATCATTCATACAGAGAAGGTAACTCTTCAGACTTCAACAGATGGTGTCCAAATTGGGAAGTGCTCGGTAATGATTTATTTTTAACTTCTGTGTATGAGCTACCTCCAACTATAGGAGTAGCTCTGAGGATGGAATAACACACAAAGAAAAAGAAAAGAAAAAAACTCATGCTACATCACTCTTGATAGTATTGACCAAATACAATAGTAACTACAATAACTTAAAACCAAGGAACTAAAGTTACCCTCCAATTTATAAGTATCTTACTTTTTGTTTGGTGAAGTTATAGGCACTACCCTGCAGCTTTAAAACTGATATTATTGGCTCAAACCCCATAGTTTCCCTCAGTAGTATCTGAAGTAACAAAAAGAGAGAGTGTTAGCTAGGAAGGAAAGTACAAGCAACAGTAAAATAACAGAAGCCGCAAACCTGATTGGATGGACTTTTACGAAGCAAATTATTCAGCAATTCAAGACAGTCCTACACAAACATTAGAAACGTCATTATTCCATAAGCTTATGAGATTACTCGTTTGAAGCTCAGAACTAATGAAAAGAATGGAACAATACAATAAGAAAATTTTAAAAATAACATATTATCATATCGTACAATAATGAGGTTATGTCAATACTTTTATTCTTGATTAAACTCGTGTAGGAATAATTTTTTTTATCAATTGTTGTGTTAATTGTTAATGCTTTATTCTTTGGTAACCAACATCATAGAATAGTGGAATTGAAAAATAAAAAAGTAAAAAAACGGATTCACCTAAGCTTTGGCAATGCTAATTTTGTGATAATGTGAATGAGAGCAGCCTGGTGAAGGTATCTGCAATTTTAAAACTGAGGTCTAAAAGTTTTAATGTAGATACATTCTATAAGCCCTAAAGTCGACCCTAACTCTTAATATGTAAGCAACTACATTTGCCATACTGCGAACACACTACATGAATAGTGTTCATAAATAGAACTTCTGCAGTAGACTCAAGGTGATCTCTCGCTACATGTACCTTTGGTAACATTTTTAACAAAGAAAATCGGTACAAGACGGATTAGGCTCGCAGGTAAGACTCTAATAAATACAAAAGGTCCCTTTTGAAGGGCTGTGGGAGAAGGGTCATGTAAGTCACTGAAAGAGATTAATTTGCAATAAGTAGTAGCAGTTGGGATCTGGAATCGGTTTTAGGCAGTTAGGATGCCATTTGAGAAGCCCGCTTGTACCGAGGGTCTAATGTCAAGTATAAACAAGTTTTTTTTGGTTGTTTTGTTTTCTAATATAAATTTTGCTATGACTTCTTAGTATTTTCCTTTGCAACACAAGATTATTTGATAGTAGTGAGAAGAGGGCGATCTAGAGAAGTGCACTAAGAAGATTAAAAGAAGAACAAAGACAATATGTCCGAATATAAATGATAAAACTTAGTAAGTAAAAGATTAATAGAAAAAGTTTCAACGACTCACCTGTACAACACCACCACCTTCGGACCCTCCTTCCTCTTTAATAATGCTAAATATTTTCTCAAACGCTCCCTCAAATACCACTATTTTTTGTATTTCCTGAATTGAAAAATGTCACTGGTTAGTATAAGCAAATGCAGATTGGCCTTGATAAACACTTGTGAATAGCGGCAAGGAGATAATAGTCACCTCAGCTTCACGTGTCAAGAATGTAAGAAGTAACAAGGCTTCACTTCGTATAACCTACAAAAATAAGATTAATTTTAAGCTTATCCATCATCATTATGAGAAATACCTATCATTCCTTCCTCCTCTTTCTTAAAGAAAAAGATACATAAGATAGAAAGTAAAACAATATTGTATTTAGTATTTGTTTGTTATGTAAAATGGAGTTTACTTTCTCTTATGTGTGATTCAAGAGGATCTAGGTCATCTGGGTCATTTTTAGACTTTTTTAAAGTCTGTTCGAATATACTCTTTTTTGTTTGAATAGACTTTTATGTCTATTGGAAGAAACACCTGAGTGTTTTGTTCGAACACTTTTTTTTGTTCGAAGAGAGGCGCGATTCAGCTTATTGTTTTAGGCATTTAAGAACATAATTGTCATATTTTGTAACTAGGAACTTGTAACCCTTATAGAGGGGTAAGGTTAGGCAAGAGAAGAGCAGGTTAGATCAATCCAAGTTTTGGAAAAAAGACTTTGGGTTTTGAGAGTAATTTGATTGTAATCAAATCAATTGAACAATTGAAGCTCTAAAAGGAAAATTCTCCCACCAATTTGTGTGTTCTTCATAATATTCTTCAAATTAGGTTACTCTCGATTCGATTGTGGATTAAGGTGGGTGGGTTAGAGAAGAACTTTGTAGTTTTGGGGGAACATAAAAAGGAAAAAAACATTTTGGGAGAATTGGGTGACTGGTGAATTTTGGTGAAATTAAGAAATTCAGTTGGGGAATTGAAAATTTTTGAGAATAAATTTGGTACAAGTACAACTTTTGAGAAATTTATGAAATACAAAAGGACAACTTGTGTATCCTGGCAATATCATATGTCGGACTATCGGTGGTTTTGCCATGGTTTATCATATTGGGACCCTAGAAAAAATGGTAAACCACAGTTTTCGAAACCATGATTTAAAATACATGAAATATATACTTATTTATTTATTTTATATTTCCTAAAGAATAGGCCATATACAATATCTACTCTCTTATTTATTTTATATCTCCTTAAGAGTAAGCCATATAAAAATATAAAAGATTAGAAATATCATGAGAGATCTCTATTTCGTACCTCACGATCCATAAGCATATCCATGAGCCGGGTTATTCCACGAGGAGTGCTTTGTATAGCTTCTTGAAGTCTAAAACAGGAATGTAACAGATCCTCATTTCAGTGAAACTATCGATCACATGAAATTAACAACAAGAAAGAAAGGGTAAGAATATATATCAATGTGACCATTAAATTGATACCTATTTGGAGAATGAGTAAGAAGGGCTATCAAAACTTGAAGCGTATAATATCGAACATAAAAATCCTCCTCTACCTATTAACATTCCAAAAACAAGAGTTAAGGAAAATTATAAAACACACAATTTCAAATACACAATAAGTTGACGAGAAGGAAAAGGCAGGACAGTCCAAATCCTTCTTCGTTGTATGATGTTTAACAATCAGGAGTTGCAGACCAATGGGCCGCAAGTTTAAAAATGTAACGTAGTGCAAAGTCAATTCACATCATAATGAGTACCAGAGAGAAGTCGCTTAGTCACATAACATTGCAGCAAATCAGATCAATAGAGTTACTATTGATAAGATTTCCCGCCCTAGTCTCAAAAGAAAAATTTGTACAAAAAGGTTGTGGTTCCAATTGCCAATGAGTTTTAGATGGTTTCAATTGTACCATATTTGTTTGTGGTCAAAATAGGGACCAAAAAAACTTACACATGGAAAGATAATGTAGAAAATCCCAGGGTGGACCTATGAGACAGTTTCTTGCTAAAGCAGTGGTTATACCTATAGAGCTATTTAATCTATTTTTGACACGTTTGGAGGGTCAAATTGCTGAATGCAGTGTGAAGACAATTTTTGTGGGAAAAAATATATTTTCATGGAGGATGGCAAAGGCGGCTTTCTTGTACGAGGGTCGGAGAAGAAAATTATTGCTTGTATCAGTGAAATTTTTATACTACTTGAGAGGGGGTCTGCGAAATGGCACACAGCAGAGACTATTTATCAAGCAGTCTAGTCAAACACATTTACTATTTCCCATTATGATTCCCCTAATATAACCTACTCCAGAAGGCAAAGAACTATTTAAACTTGGGAAGTCAGATTTAGTTAGCTGGCTCAGAAAATGCTTCTCGGGTTGGCTCAAAAAATATTTCTATTCTGGTGCTTGGGAAGGCTGTGCAAGAAAAGCTGGAAAACCCAACAAAAGCTTACTCAAGTTGGTTCAGTGAAATTTCTCATTCTGGTGATCGAGAAGACTGTGCAAGAGAAGCCGGAGAAACCAACAAAAGCTTACTTACGTAAGGTACGTGCTCTAGTTGAAAATATTGGACATGTTTCAACAAGGACAGGAAACTTACAAGGCTACTTCATGATTTATTGGGTGGAAGGAACAAGACTTGCATATTGCCTCTGTATCATGTTATCTATTTTCTGGATAAGACTTCTCAGCACGTTTGAATTACACACACATGGCAAATGGAAAAATATAAAGGCTAAGGTCAACCGAAAAATTATGTAAACAACTCTTAACAAAGATCTATATGAAGAAATTGAATGTCTAAAACAATAAGTTTACACTACACGTGAAAAACCCAAAGTTTACATAGCCAAGGAAATGACAATCAAATTGAGCAAACAAGGTTTACGGTGGAAACATATCAAAAGAAAATTGAAGAATTGAGCTGCGAGCTTGATGCCACATGGAAAACATTAGAAAAAACTATCACTATATTGCCAAAAATAGAGGAAGAACTGAAGATGTCACAATATACTTTGGAGGTTAACTTTGTTGTATCCCTTTTGGAGCACACTGATGTTGCTGTGCTTCTTGACAATGAAGCTATCTATGATATCTGCAGACGCTTTCTTGACATTGAACGCCCCACATACATTAATCTCAACCGTCTAGTGTCTCAGGTTATTTCATCTCTCACTGCCTCTTTGAGGTTTGACGGTGCCTTGAACGTGGATGTGATAGAGTTCCAGACCAACCTGGTACCATACCCGAGGATTCACTTTATGCTTTCTTCATATGCACGTGTGATCTCTGCTAAGAAAGTGTACTATGAGCAGCTCTCTGTGGATGAGATTACCAACAACTCTTTTTAGCCATCATCAATGATGGCCAAATGTGACTCGTGCCACGACAAATACATGGCCTGTTGTTTGATGTACAGAGGTGATGTTGTACCCTAAGGATGTGAACGCTACAGTAGCAACCATCAAGACCAAACGAACTATCCAGTTTGTGGATTAGTGTCCAACTGGGTTCAAATGTGGTATCAACTACCAGCCACCAACTGTTGTCCCAGGAGGCGATCTTGCTTAAGTGCAGAGAGCTGTCTGCATGATTTCTAACTCAACGCGGAAGTATTCTCTAGGATTGATCACAAGTTTGATCTGTTTGAAATAATTTAAGTCTTATGAACCTGTAAGTATAGCTTTCCCTTCTTGAAGTTGTAACAGCAAGATGTTATAGAAGTAAGGTATTTCAGCAACAGTAAAGCAAGTACTCCGGCAATGAACAACAGCAACTCAGATGTTAAACAACGGCAGGGACAACAACAACTCAGATGTTAAACAACGGCAGTAGTAACTTGTTGTAACAGCAGCGATAAACAACAACCTCAGGTCTGATTAAAGTAGAGGAATACAGCAGCAACAAACAGGCAGATTCTGGCAAACAACAGTTATTATCAGAACAGCGTTAGCGTTAGCAGCAGGAAGAACTGATCACAACAACACCGACAGTTTCAGGCAAGCAGTTGAAGTTTGAGGAGGGATTTTAGCGCCTACAACAAAGAGAGAGAGAGGTTGTGATTGCTCGAGGCGTGGGTCGCACTCTCTTTAAAGAGTATTTCGACCTACCTCGGGTAAGGTAACGAAGGTCTGATCTCTTTCCAGGATACAACGAGCGTAACGTATACAGTAGACTTCAGTTATCCCGGAAGTCTACGTAAGAATGAAGTATGCACCACCCTTAGGTAACCGTACAAGAGAGAGAGAGAGAAGAGTTGTGTTCTGTGTTATTTTAGAAGGTGGTGAGGAGTTGTTTTTATAGAGAGAGTTTGCCCAACGGCTCTCTCTCTATTCAAATGTGTGGGACGTGTCCCTGAGGATTAGGTCTCCTCAAGAGGTGGAGAAAACAAAGTGAAGACCAAGACTAAGGAATAAACCAAGCCCAAGCCCAATGAACTTTTTGTTAAAAAGATTATGGATACCCAAGCCCAAAGGCCCCCAAGGCCTCCAGAGCCAGAAGAGCCAATTTCCCAATCCCAATCCCAAGTCCGAGCCCGAGCCGGCCCGGCCTACCGGGCCGCCTGAGAGAGGTCCAAGTGTGTATAGAGTATAAAATCCTCACACACACTCACACAACTATACACTCTCTCTATGTCACATGTTACACACATGTCACATGGGTACTACCTTATATGTTTAGTTCCTCTATTGTTTATAAACAATGTGGGACTAAACTTTAGGCTATAGTATAGGAGTCACATAAAATAGATGACCAAGAGGTCATGGGTTCAAGGCTCAAAAGAGGTATAAGTTTTAAAAAATTCCAACATGATCTTATGTATTCTAAGCGTGCATTTGTGCACTGGTACGTGGGTGAGGGTATGGAAGAGGGAGAGTTCTCTAAAGCTCATGTGGATCTCGCTTCTCTTGAGAAGGATTATGAGGAGGTTGGTGCTGAGTCCGCTAAGGGCAAAGATGGTGACGATGGAGATGAATACTAAATGGAGCATTTCTCATTGCTCTGTGAGTTTGTGATACTCTACTACTATGTTCCTGTTTCAATGTTATGTCCTTTGAGCGTGCTTGCCCTCATTTTCATGTGCTTGTGAACTTTGTTTCCTTAACAGTTTTGTTGCTGTAGTGTTGTTACTGCTATCATTGTTCTAGTATTACTATTCTTTGCTGTTTGTGTGGCCTTTTAGTTGAAACTTATATCCAATGCTTCTTTTATTGGTTTTCAAAAAGAAGATATGTTTTAATATCTTATATATGCTATGGACATTTTGTAATTGAATTTGGTGAAGCAGATTGTGTTACAACAACAACAAATAAAACACTCACCAACAAACTTAGGAGAAGAGAAATGCTCTTTGCTTCTCTTGAAAGCAAATCAGAGTTCATTAAAGTTGGCTGGACCACATTATTTGGTCCTTCTCGCGCATAATCAATGGGCGTCAAGGTGCTTACAAGAGTTTCAAGGGCTCCTCGAACCTGCAAGTACTCCAATAAAAAGTACATTATTATACCGAAATATCTCAAAAAGATAATTACAAAATAAAAGTATCACGAAGGTTCCTAAAATAATACTGAATATTAGAAGCAATGAAGTGTTACGAACCATCTCTACATCATCACACTCTTCTTTTAAGACACTCAAAAGCACTGGGAAGCCTGTGACCAAAAGTAAAAAATAATAACTTGTATACAAACACGAAACCACGAATAGATACAAGAAGGCAGCATCTAGACAATTTATGTTAAATACACAAAAGACTTACCTATTGCCCCAAAAGCTAATTGGGCAAAACGACTTTCTGATACAACAGACTGAAGTTCGGTCATTGCAGCACGCCAGTCATCCACTAAGACACCATGCTTATATGATCGAGCAAGCATTCAACATAGCTATTGAAAGAAGCAACCAAGAAAATTCGATTGTTATGGAGAACACCGCCAATACCAGAACAATATTTGTGTAATATTTGAAACCGAATCAAAGTGACTGTTGATGCCCAAATTTTAGCCACTGCAATTAAGTTGTCTTAATGAAGAAATCAAACTAAAGGAATACAGGACGCAGAAGTGAGTTCAGTACTACAGCAAGAATGTAGTAAGCATATCCTGGCAAAATAATGCATGTTTTCAGATCTTAATAAAATATTACCAAAAAGAGAGCTCTTTAATAGTAATGTTTTCAATTTCACAATGTAAACAAATGCCAGTATAAACCCAAACACATCAGAGTCACGACTAGCATTTAGTGTGAATTCCAGAGGCTCCACAGGTACATAGGTTACACTAGTTTATGGATTAACTGATTTATTAGTTAGTCTATACTGGTTTACGAAAATCAATAATTCAATAATTTAGTCTCAAATATATTATTTTAAAGTTCCACGATCCTATTCCTGTACTGTTTCGCCGCGCATCACTAATTTTGATTCTCTCTATGTTGAGAAAAATTTGCAATGTACTTAGACCTCACATATAGACCTAAGACGATACTTCGACCGTAATAACGAGTAAATTCTTAATAACTTGATAAAGAAAAATAAACTAAAACTGATCGCCACTAACTCACCTATCCTCGCTGGACGCCGAGCTCTCATTCCCGAAAACAAGTCCGCTAACACCCTGCACAACAAAATTCTTACAACTTAGACACCACATGAACATCAAAACACCAAAAAAACTCAATTTTTACTACTACAAAACCCTAAATTTCATCCAATTTTACAGTTGAGGAACTATAAATGGAGGTTAATTTCAAATTTTAGCAAAAGGGGGAGAAATTTCGGAGGAATACCTGAGCTACTGCATTGAGAAATTTCAGAGGAATAGTGGATTTATGGTTCTTGGAGAAGAATCGATCGAACAACTCTGAATCCAATTGACCTAATTGTGCTTTCGATCAAAAGGTAGAGTAGCAGATCATAAAATTTTCTTTTCTTTCATGAAGCATTAGAATTTGCAACTTGTTAATTTCAGAACTCGGAAATGATGAAGACATAGAAGCCAAATCATTTGGCAAATTTAGGTTTGGGTTAAGAAAATATTCAAGTTGGACTTACCAAAATACCCCTAATTTCGTATTTATAATTCCTAAAATACCCCTTATTTCGTGTATACGAAAAGTTATGGGTTGAACTTCCAAAAATACCATTTCTTTCATTACCTAATTACGATTGAGATGCCTATTTTGGATGGGATTTGGTATATACGAAATGGGGGTATTTTAGGATTAAAAAAATTGTGAGAGTAGACTAAATAATACTCATGATCTAACGGCTGTGTTATAAACTTAAGTATAAATTTTTCTCAACATGTGTAGGGTAGGGTGATCAACAGCCGAGATTTATTCTAATGGCATAGCTATTCCTTTAGTAGTATAGATAAGGCTTATAGATAGAGTTTCAAACTAATAAGTTCCTTTTGAAGGATAGATAACTTTATTCACAACGGCGAACAGAGTATATCTATAACTTGTTAAAATGTGCTTCCTCTAGTTTTTATTGGTGCTGAACAAGCTACTGCAGACGCGTCCTGGTCATAGTTGCTCTGTTAGAAAAAACAATTCTTAATTATAGAGAAGTTATAGTAGAACTTGTTGGGATATCCCTCACCATGAGAGTGCGTGAGGAGTAAGAATTGTGGAACTTTGTTGGGGCAGAAGTAAAGTCTACGTCGGCCACACTCCACCGTTTTTTGCACTCGTTTTTTTGGCCGATATTTCGGCAAAATAGAATCCTCGACGATACAACTTTGTCAACTATAAAAAGGAACATGGTTTTTTAGGGTTGAGGTACGAGAGAGATACATACGAGAAAAACCTTGAGAGAGAGAGATAGTCACTCAAGAAAGAAAACCTTTACTTTGTAAAGAGAGAGAAGAAGAGATTCAGTTAGTGTTTGAGAGACTTGAGGAGAGATTGTAATCTTCCTTCCTCACACTTATAAAGGATTGATTCTTGGTGGAAGTAGGCATCAATTTTCCGAACCACATTACATCTTGCGTTGTGGTATGTTTATTGTTTTTTTCTTTGCCATAATATTACCTGTTAGTGATATTTGTTAGAGTCTAGTGGATTGGTTTTTGTTAGTATTAAGATTTGTTCGTTGCAAGACACCTCAGAGGGGTTCGATTGGTATCGCCTAATCCCAACAAGTGGTATCAGAGCTGTGGTTTGATTAAATCAAGGTTGTTATTCCTGGTCTTGCTTAGAAGGTATTTGATTAAATTCCTGAGAGGAGGTTTGAGTTGAAATAGCTTGTTGAAATGGATCATTCGATAAATACTCGTATGACTAGTCTGAACAGAGGAAACTACACCATCTGGAAAGCAAGATGAAGGACTTGCTCTACTGCAAGGATTTGGCGCTACCCATCGAAAATGGGGGAGCAATGCCAGAAAAAATGGATGTAGCCAAGTGGAACAAGCTTGACAGAAAAGCGATTGGGTATATCAGATAGTGGATTGACGACAGTGTATTCCACCATGTATCCCAGGAGACTACTGCTTTTAGCTTGTGGAAGAAACTCGAGAACCTCTATGAGAGGAAGTCGGACGGAAACAAGATGCTACTTATTAAGAAGTTTGCTAACACGAAGTACAAAGAAGGTTCTTCAATGTCTGAGCATCTTAATGAAGTACATAATACCATCAATCAGTTGCATTTGATGAAGATCAATATGGGTGACGAAGTCGAGGCTTTGTTACTATTGAACTCTCTACCCGACAGTTGGGAGACTTTAGCAGTTTCTCTTGGCGGAGCCGCTAAGGATGGAATCATCTCCATGGAAATGATTACCGGTACATTGTTGAATGAGGAGACAAGAAGGGGTTCACGAAGTAGCTCCTCTCACTCAGAGATACTTGTCACAGAGAAGCGGGGGAGAGCTAAGAGTAGAAAACCATCTTATTCTAGAGGTGATGACAAAAGCAAATCTAAGGGTGAATCTAGAGCTCCTAAGAAAGAGAGGCAATGTTACTATTGTGCCACCAAGGGCCACTTCAGATCTGAGTGCAGAATACTCAAGAGGGATGAGAAGAATAATTGTGTACATGAAGACATGGTGAAGAGAAATGGAAGCACGAGCCAAGATACTACCGCAGTAGCTTCAGAAGATGATCTATTAGGAATTGTGTCAGATTGTGGCAAGTGTTGTATTAGTACCTCATGTCAGGATACAGAGTGGGTGATAGATACTGGAGCGTCCTATCACGTCACACCGCACAGGAGATTCTTCACTACCTACAGCAGCGGTGATTTTGGTGAGGTAAAGATGGGTAACAGTGGAGTCTCGAGGATTGCAAGGATCGGTGATGTTCATGTGGAAACCAGTGCCGGTTACACCTTGACACTCAAGGATGTAAGACATGTCCCCGATCTTTGACTAAGCCCAATGTCCGCAGGGAAATTAGATGATGATGGCTTCCAGAGCTCGTTTGGTAACGGAGTATGGAAACTGACCAAAGGTTCCCTTGTGGTAGCCAAAGGGAAGAAGGGTTGTTCACTCTACAAGACGCAAGCTAGTTTATGTAAAGCAGAGTTGAATGCGGCACAGGAAGAAGCTTCCACCGAACTATGGCATAAGAGATTGTGTCATATGGGAGAGAAAGGCATGGAAGCTCTTGCTAAGCAAAAGGTATTGCCAAACATCAAAGGTACGCATTTGAATAGATGTACTCATTGTCTAGTTGGAAAGCAACACAGAGTATCTTTCCAAAGATCTCCTTCTCACCGCAAGGAGAATGTTATTGAGCTAGTACACTCGGATTTGTATGGTCCCATGAGAGTGAAGTCCCACGGGGGAGCTTTATACTTCTTGACTTTCATTGATGATGCGTCAAGAAAGATATGGGTATATAGTTTAAAGACCAAAGATGAGGTTCTCAGTGTATTCAAGACTTTCCATTGCATGGTGGAAAGAGAGACTGGGAAGCCTTTGAAGTGTATTCGTTCAGATAATGGGGGTGAGTACATTGGGCCATTTGAAGAGTACTGCAAGAGTCTTGGGATTCGTCATGAGCAGACAGTGCCCAAGACACCTCAGCACAATGGTATAACCGAGAGGATGAATCGTACCATTGTAGAGATGATGAGATGCATGTTGTCTCATTCTAAGTTACCGAAGATTTACTGGGTAGAAGCAATGTGCACAGCAGTACATGTGATCAACCTATTTCCTTTGAAGCCTCTGAACAGTGATTATCAAGAGAGAGTATGGTCAGGCAGAGATGTTGATTATGGATACTTGAGGGTATTTGGGTACAGAGCATTTGTTCATATTCCCAAGGATGAGAGGTCCAAGCTCGATGACAAAGCCAAGCAGTGTATTTTTCTTGGTTATGGGGATGAGAAGTTTGGTTACAAACTCTATGATCCGATTAACAAGAAAGTAATCCGAAGTCGTGATGTTGTGTTCTTGGAAGATCAGACGATAGAGGACTTTGAGAATGGCGAGAAGCTAGAGGCTTGTGTCGATGACCTTGGTGACTTAGAACCGGAAGTTCCGGCTGTGTAACAAGCGATAGAAGGCATTGAGAATGCAGAGAACCATGGGCTTGAGGCTCATGATGATGATCCTATTGTTGAAGATAGGATTGAGCCTATTGAGATAGAAGATACAGAAGAAGTGCATGAACCACCACCTGAACTAGAAGAAGTTCATCCTCCTGAGCCACAAGAGGATGAGGTAAGGAGATCCGAGAGAGAAAGACAAGCTTCAACCAGGTACCCACCACATACATATGTATTATTATCTGATGGTGGAGAGCCTATGTACTATCAATAGGCGCTTGAAGGTACAGACAGTGAGAAATGGTTGAAGGCCATGCAAGATGAGATGGGTTCTTTGCATAGGAACCACACTTATGACTTAGTTGAGAAACCGAATGGAAGAAAAGTTCTCAAGAACAAGTGGGTGTACAAAGTCAAGCATGAAGAAAGTAATCCACATCCAAGGTACAAAGCTCGCCTTGTTGTGAAGGGATTCGGTCAGAGGAAAGGTATTGACTTTGATGAAATTTTCTCTCCGGTTGTTAAGATGACTTCTATCAGGGTGGTATTGGGTTTGGCCGCAAGTATGAACCTAGAGGTTGAGCAGCTAGATGTCAAGACAACTTTTCTTAATGGTGATCTTGAGGAAAATGTCTACATGGACTAGCCAGAGGGTTTTGAGGTCAAGGACAAGGAGCAGTTGGTATACAAACTGAGAAAGAGTTTGTATGGCTTGAAACAGGCACCGAGACAATGGTATATGAAGTTTGAGTCCTTCATGATGAAGCAAGGGTACAAGAAGTCTGCTTCCGATCATTGTGTGTTTGTTCAGAAGTTTCCAAATGGAGATTTCATAGTGCTTCTGCTATATGTGGATGATATGTTGATTGTTGGTCCAAACATCAACAAGATATCCAAGTTGAAGACAGACTTGAGTAAGTCCTTTGAGATGAAAGATTTGGGTCAAGCAAAGAAGATACTTGGTATGCGGATCACTCGTGACAGAAAGAGTGGGAGATTGTGGCTTTCTCAAGAAAGCTATATTGAGAAGGTGTTGAAGAGGTTCAACATGGGTCAAGCAAAGACAGTGAGTTGTCCGTCAATTCCGCATGACCAAAGATAAGTGTCCAAGGGGTGAACATGAGAAGAAAGAAATGCAGAAGATTCCTTATGCATCCGCAGTGGGCAGCTTGATGTATGCAATGGTGTGTACAAGACCGGATATTGCTTTCGCCGTTGGTATTGTAAGCCGTTTTCTTTCAAATCCGGGTAAAGAGCATTGGGAAGGTGTTAAGTGGATATTGAGATATCTCAAGGGCACTTCCAAGGCGTGTTTGTGTTTTGGTAGAAGTAAGTCCTTACTTGAAGGCTACACAGATGTAGACATGGCAGGTGATGATGACTCGATGAAGTCTACTTCCGGTTATCTGTTTACATTTGCAGGGGGAGCAGTTTCTTGGCAATCTAAGTTGCAAAAATGTGTTGCTCTCTCCACTACAGAAGCCGAATATATTGCAGCCACTGAGTGTTGCAAAGAGATGCTATGGATGAAGAGGTTCTTCAATGAACTAAGGCTAAACCAGAAACAGTTTGTGGTTCTGTGTGACAGTCAGAGCGTCATCCACTTAAGCAAGAATCCGAGTTTTCACTCTAGATCCAAGCACATACATGTGCGTTATCATTGGATTAGAGAAGTCCTCAAAAAGAAGCAATTGTGCATCGAGAAGATCCATACCGATAAGAATGGGTCAGATATGATGATCAAGGTTCTGCCAAAGGGCAAGTTTGATGTTTGTTGTGCTATCACCAGAATGGTAGCACACTCCTCCTGTTGATTTGGGAATGCGTGGAGGTATCCCCCCTCATGGATCGGGAGGGGGAGATTGTTGGGATATCCCTCACCATGAGAGTGCGTGAGGAGTAAGAATTGTGGAACTTTGTTGGGGCAGAAGTGAAGTCTACGTCGGCCACACTCCACCGTTTTTTGCACTCGTTTTTTTGGCCGATATTTCGGCAAAATAGAATCCTCGACGATACAACTTTGTCAACTATAAAAAGGAACATGGTTTTTAGGGTTGAGGTACGAGAGAGATACATACGAGAAAAACCTTGAGAGAGAGAGATAGTCACTCAAGAAAGAAAACCTTTACTTTGTAAAGAGAGAGAAGAAGAGATTCAGTTAGTGTTTGAGAGACTTGAGGAGAGATTGTAATCTTCCTTCCTCACACTTAGAAAGGATTGATTCTTGGTGGAAATAGACATCAATTTGCCGAACCACATTAAATCTTGCGTTGTGGTATGTTTATTGTTTTTTTCTTTGCCATAATATTACCTGTTAGTGATATTTGTTAGAGTCTAGTGGATTGGTTTTTGTTAGTATTAAGATTTGTTCGTTGCAAGACACCTCAAAGGGGTTCGATTGGTATCGCCTAATCCCAACAGAACTGGTTATGTGAATATGGCCCAACTTTTCCGTATTTAGTCATGATTTCTTCGGGCGTTCTTAATCTTGGCTTTGTAACAGCAGTTGCACCTTGGAACAACTTTTATCTCTCGGTTTCCTTATCTGAGGTGCAAAATGACAATGTTACCATTTCGGGGGTTTTGATTTCGTTTTTTTAGCTACTATTCCAGGAGATGAAATGTACTATTACATAGTACAATGACATTAATGAAGTATCTTTCTTATCCTTTATGGTGAAGTAGCAGCGACATGTATGGATCTTCTATTTTAATGTCATTTATATTGAAAGAAAGCACGGTGAGAGAAGGACAAACTTGTGTGTGAAAGTGTGTGTGAGAGAGAGATTAAACCTATGCTAAGGTGCACAACTGCTTGGTCATCTGCAACCGTCCCAGATGGATCTGAGAATGGAACCTTTGAAAATATTTTCTATTAATGCGGTACACAATTTGGCTGGGTACACTTTCTCTAAGCTCAGTGCTATGTGCCGCTTTATCGAATTTTAAATCCCTTGATAATTCCACCTAGAATTCCAGGGCCAGTAACAATAGTGAACCATAGAGGCAGTGCTATAAATTTATATTGATCTGCAAAATAATGTAGGAAGAAGCTGAGACAATTTAGAAAGAGACCTGTTTTTTCTTTTGATTTGAAGAGAAACTAATGGCGGCATCAGCAGCAGCTGCAAGCACTTTATCATGTAGACATGACAAAGATTCTGGAATCCTACGTGAACAAATGTAGTTCTTCTAGATTATGTGTTACAATGGAATCAAGTCAGGACAAGATGTATATACAACATAGAGGAAAGATAAAGATACCTGAACTCATTCTCACAAACCAAAAGAGAAACGAAAGCCAATTCGCACCCATTTACCTATAAAAATTTTCATCAGAATACACACTTAAATCATAGTCTACAAACTTCTGTCAATTTACGTAATCATAAAATCAATAAGGCTGTACATTCTCCACTTCACAAAATATACTCCTAGTTTTTAATAAAAACTTTATATTATCAGTGAAAGTATTAAGAGATAATATAACTCTGAAAAGGGCAGAAGAAAAAAAAACTGACTCGAAAAGTAAGACTTCAAAGGACAGGACCAAAGATGAGACTTCAACTAAATCAAGATATGCATCGACAATTGATAGCAGAAATTAGAAATAAGAAAAATAATTAACTGTTTCACATAAGAAATTAAACATGCAAGATATTTACCAAAGCAATCAGCCCATAATCAGTACAACTTGTCGTTCTTTGCATGTTAACCTTGAAGCTCCACCTCAGAATTGACATTAAAGAGCTTTCTCCCACGACTTCCAAATTCGGTAATGACCCGCTCAAAGACGACACCGACAACCACCATTAATTACAAGAAGGCTAGTTTGGCTTAATGATCTTTCACAGTCAGGAAAAATCAAACTCAATAGGAAATAACTAAAACTGCATCTTTATCCGGGAAAAAATTAAATTTCACCCTGTAAGTATATCATTTCAGATGTTTTTACACAAAATCAAGCAATAAAAGAATTGTGAAACTTAGTTTTACCTTATTTCAATTATTCCAGTTTGATATAGTAGAACTAACCCACATGTTTTATCATTTTTCTTCTTGAAAATTGTAGTTAATGTGAGTTTTAACATTTTAAGGGCCAATAGCATAGGAGTAACCTTGAGCATAGGACAACTGCAGATCCTCCCACGGTATTTACCGTACCCATTATCCCGCTAAATTGTTCGTTATCTATTAATTCTTCATTTAAGGTTAGTTTCTAATTCGATTGTGGATTACTGCGAGACGTTGATCATGAATATTATGTATTTCAAGAAGACTCGTTTGTAGCTCAGTTATGGAGTGATTCTTATTCGGCTTGCAGGGTCGTGCATAGTTGTGATGGTGATATACGTTAATGACATGGAAAGGGCTAAAACTTTGTGCTGTTATACCGAGTGGGTATCGAGATGACAATGGTTAATTGCATTATTGCTTGCGAACGCATAAGTACAGTACGACTTTGAAAGTTTGCCAAGGGATGTTTTTGATTTTTGTTTGGCTGAAAAATATTCAATAACATTAGCATATGGTTGTATATAGTACGATAACTTTTGGCGCGAAGAGTTTGGTTTGACACGGTTACAAGTGTGGTTACTTTGAAGATGGGTAAAGTTATGAGAACCTCACATTACAAATTTCAAGTAGTAAATTTGTTGAAGATTATGAAATTTCATAAGTGGGTCTTTGAGAAGAATGAAGATCCGAGTAGCGCGAGCAATTTATTATTAAGATCTGGATATGGGTTACGGTAAATTCGATTTTATGTGGGAGATTGTTGAGTAATGAATTTGAATTTGGTGTTCGTGGAAGTTTATTATGTTCGTGGGATGAATGAGGGTCAAAGACAAAGGTTAGAAAGTCATTTCGGTGATTTGTTGGTGTATCTGTTTAAACAAAGTTTTAGTCTGTTCGAATAAGTGAGACATAGACCTCTCTATTCAAATATAACTTTACTTTGTTCGAATTTATATTCGAAAAGATGTCTCATAATAGGTTATGTTTGAACATAACATTTCTCTGTTCGAATAGATCCTGCATTTAAGCTTTTTAAAGTTATTTTGTGATCGTTTGCTTGGCTCGTGATTTGTACTTAGAGTTCTAACTTTTGTAAAGTCTTTCCAAGTATATAAGGGATACTTAAAACGTTTCTAAAGTATGTTAATGTGAATTTAATCATAGAGAGAAAATAGGGTTTGTGAGATTCCAGCTTGAGTGATTGTAACATATTTGATTCATAGTGGGTTGTTCGTCGGGGAGTGGTTTTTTACCCGTTACGGTTTTCTACTTCTTTCCTTCGGTAAACTATTGTATGTTTGATTTCATTATTGCTTAATTTCTCAATTGGCGTTTTCATGTATCGCTCTTGGGTGAGGGATTGGGATTAGCTACCCTAATTCCCAACACTCGTATCCTCTGATATCCCCTTATTGCACTTATTTGGTGTTGATTCCATAGTTAATTTATACAAATTATAGATATGAATCTGTGAGGTTATTGGAGCAGCTTCAATTGCCTGAGCGGCTCTTTCAATCAGCCTTGCAAGTTTATCATCTCCTTGAGTGTTTGTTGATCTAAAGGAGTTTCTTGCTTCTCCAGCCATTATTTCTCAGTCAATCGTTGATGGAGTGCTTTTTACGGATGGGGAATCCTCTTGAACTCTACTCAAAGCTTGAAGTCTATGGCCAGAGACCATGGTTGGGGAAGACGAGGAAACCCCAGAAAACTTCTAAAAAAGGCAAACGGCTATGGGTTTGAAAAGAATTCCGTGTGTTACTTAATTTACTAAAAATAGAAATAAACTATCTCAACCATGTGATCAAGAGAGAACGAGTGGCTCAGATTTAATATGGGTATCAGTTGCTAACTCAGAGCATCTCCAACAGAGTGGTATGCTGTTAAGGTTTTCTCATACTCTTGCAAAAAACCCATCCAACAGGGGTATTATGTTCAACATACTCACCCCCATACCCCTCCAAAATATACGAAATCTGAACTTGGCGAGGAGTATGTGCATACCGCTTAGGCGCTGAACCGTTCAGTGCCGAACAATTTTTTTAATGCAGCTTTCCAAGGGGAAAGTGAATAATTAACATACGCTAGGCGCTGAACCGTTCAGCGCCCAAGAAAAAAAAAAGGAATTTGTTGTTAGACCAAAACAGTATGCGATTCTGGAATACCGGTATTGTAAACTGGAATAGCATACCACTCTGTTGGAGATGCTCTTACACATGATGATTTTTGGTAAAACCCATGAGATGCTAACTTGTGGAGAAGCTAGGTGGGAGCTAAAAGTTTTCAAATGACAATTTACTATTGGAGTCAAGTTTTAAAATAAAATCTACAATTGATTTCAAACCATATAAATCTTATGGTAGTTGTACCTCTCCACCTAGAAAGAGGTTGCGGGTTCGACCCCTCATGGGGTTGAAAACTCAGGGTTATGGATCCCTATATAAAACCGGCTTGCCTTGAAGAAAAATAAATAAATTATAAATAGCACCTTCGTAATTATAATGAGAACAATATCCCTAAATCTCTAATCCTCAAATTAAAAAAACGAGAGAACAAAATCGCCTAGATCACTCACTTCCAGCGCGCTCCACTACTGAGATACATAAAGTAGGTGTCGAAGAACTATGCCGATCCCAATACAACCCAATAGTATCCCCCTCTCTAAGTTTTCTCCTCTGCACAAAATTAAGGTACCAATTATTAAATACCGTGAACCTCCCATCATCTATCCACTTCCTACAATACATATGATAACAACTCTTCGTATCCAAATCCTTAACCAAAAGCTGTACCTGACGTTCATTGTACTGCGCACCCCAATCCAAAGCCAAGTACTTTGGCACAAACTGTGCCTCTATCGTAAGTTTATCGTAGAGTCCACCGTTCTTTTCTTGGACAACTATCTTGAACTCCCATGGATGAAAGAGGTCTAACAGCACTAGAGGGTCGTCCCTAATATCGATCAATTCGTAACTGGTGGGCACAACATAACTTTCTTGGCCTCTTCGCTCTTCTTCGTCTTTCTTTAAGATATTGAATTTATAGAATTTGACTAAACCCATTGAAACAATTGTGTAAAACTGTGTTAGTGTTTGTGAGGTTTTGTAGAAGTTTTTTGGTGCATTATAATAGAAATAGGTTACTTGTTTTTCGGGTGAAATATAATTTAAGAAACTATGCTATATATATAAATATTGTGACAGCTAGAGGGAGAGTTACTAATTTTAATGAGGAAATAAAAGGTCGTCAAGGAATAGGTTTAAAGAGGTACTTTATGTCAAATCGTGTACATATACATACATACAATCCAAATCTAACCTCTGGTTTTAGTAGGCCAAATTATCTCTCTCTCACACATTATTAATAAGCAGCACTAGAGGATTTTAGAAAAAATCGATATTTTGAGAGAAAATTTGTACATAACGAAAAACTATTCACACAATGAATATTTAGCATGATTCAAATGGTGATGATGGTGCTTTGATTTTTCTTCATTAATCGGTTAAATGGATCCATTAAAAATCACCATTTTTATTGCCGCTTTAGATTGTCCCAATTAATTACTGTAGAAAAGCACTAATTCTTGAGATGAAGAACGATTCCTTTATTTTGAACTCTCGTTGTCCAACCATCAATTCTTCCAATTTTCAGATAGTCTTTGTGATTTTTGTATACCACGGTGATTTGGCTTTCATAACTTATCACCATTTGCGTAGCTAATTTATGGGGCACGTGCAATCCCCATCAACACACACGCGTATGTTTATGCCCTTGGACATTGTCTATCTGCTTTGCATCCAATTTTCCTTTTATAACTACTAATTGGGCAGGCCATTGGATTGGACAATTGTGAATGTCTCTTGTATTCGGTCTAATTTTATTTCTATGTTTTCCTTATAATCTGTGTTTATTTTGTTCCTTATGTCACTAAATTTGGCAGTGTAGAACACTAGACTCTTTTTGAGGATAAATCACCTCGTGTTTTATTTACTCAGCCCCACAATCATTCTACAATTACTTTTACCCTTAAAATTCCAATGGAGCTTATATGTGCATCAGGACAGATTCGGTGGGTGCTTGTGACTGGTGCTGCTTAGAGATCTTATCTCTAGGGCTCTGGATAGGGTTATATTTTACTTAATCCCTTATTCCAAATTGAATTTGCAGGCAATAAACAGGCAATGAACACTGCTTCACAAGATATAGTGAGGAGGCGGAGGCATGGGCAGCTTGGAGAGGGCTCAGCATGAGTACCAACTTCAAACAAAATGGATTTTTTATTTTTGTTTTGTGATGCTAGGAATGTGGTGCATGCTCTAGCTTCCATACCCAGAGACATCAATCTGGTAAGCTGATACTTATTGCCAAAACACCATCCACTTGGGCCACCAATTCAGAGATCTATCTTTTGAGTATGTGAATATGAAGCATAATGGGTCAGCCATGAACTTGCTCAGTTACGCAAAATCCATTCAGTTAGGCAAAATCCATGCTAATGCATACTTTGAGAAAGATTCCTTCTAAGATTAGGGATTTTGTAGGTTCAATTCTTGATGTCATTAAATAAGAACCTTATTTTGATAATTTTTTTACCTTAAGCTGATCATGTCATTGCCGTAAAAAGCTTTGATTTTTTTGACAAGAGGAGAAGTGAATCCGTATAATTTGTTAGTCAAATATAATGTTATATTTGATTAATTTTTAAGCTAAAAATACCGTTAAATGGCAACAACAACAAAACCCAAAATGTATCACCAACCACTCAAATAGTCCTTGTTTGGTATTGAAAGTCGTTTTCCATGTATCTTCTTCCCGAATTCTAACTTGATGGTAACCCGACTTAATATCCATCTTGGTGAAAAATCGAGTCTTCTGCAACTCATCTAAAAGCTCGTCAATCCGTGGAAGCGGATAACGATTCTTCACAGTAACCTTGTTCAGTACCCGATAATCCACACACATTTTTCAATGCCCATCCTTCTTCGGCACCAATAATATCGGTGAACCACAAGGTGAGCAACTTAGATTAATAACCCCTTGCTTTAGGAGTTATTGTACCTGTTTTTTGATCTCATCAGACTCAGTTACAGAAGTCTGATATAACCCAATGTTGGGTAGTGGCTCACCATTCACAAAAGTGATATCATGCTCCACATCCCTCTTACACAGTATCCATTCTATAACCAGAAACGAGTCTTTATACTCTTCTTGTAACTTCCCCATTTCGGTTTTGCTTAGGAGACATTGCCAAAGTTGACAATACCTTAGTCGACAGAACCTCGCGAACCGGTCGCACCAACAACAATACAAATTTATCGCTGGTATTAACTAACCTCTTCGCCTGAGTAGTTGTTAATAAATTATTGGTAGTGACATGTTCCTTACAAGCATTGATAGGAAACTTATTTCCCTTTTTAATTCACAACACGATACTTGCGAGCTCTACAGTAAAGAATTGCATCTCGGTCCCAAAGATAAAGGCTACCCAAGATGACACATATGTAAAGGAATCACCTCACACGTCACTTCGTTAATAAAAAAAATTTGTAATCGCAAACTTAAACGTATACTGCTTCGTGATCTTCAACTTCACGTCTTTATGAATCCAACTCAAACTATACGGCTTAGAATGAGCCATAATAGCCAAACCCATCTTCTGCACCACCGCCTCCGAGATTAAATTCTTCTGACTACCCAGATCAATGATGGCCTCTACTAAGCTCTGTTTCACCTGAATGCTAACATAAAATAGTTCTTCCCATCTCGCCTCCTCGGTAGCCATAGTTTGCTTGCATATTAGAGTAAACTTATGATTTGGCTTATCTAAATCCGGAAGATCAACAATCGTTGCGGATAGTGCACATTTCTCTCTCTTACTCCTCTCCTCCTTCGACCGAAGCTTTGGGTAAAATTTCTAACATTTATCTGAAATATGCCCATTTGCCTTACAATGACTGCAGTAATTCTCCTTGGATGAAGACCTTTGGACTCCCATTTATGCTTATTCTTCCAACTAGACTTATACCCCGACTTCCTCTTACCGTTTTTCATGTCGCTCTTCAAGTAGTTGCCTTCAATAATAATTACTTTTACGGTAGCATCTTCAATATTTTCTACAGTAAAGAGCTTCAACTCCCTTCTAATAGACTCTGACAAACCCTTTGTATACTTTATGAACACATCATACTTGTCTACATCAATGTCCAAAATCAAAGCTTAGTTATGAAAGTCCGTAGTGAACTATTATACGGATTGCCCATACTTTTGGCGCAAATTATGTCATTTGAACCATTTATCTTGCTCATACCCAATCAGATAAAATTGATTTCTCACCAATACCTTGAACTGCGTCAACTCAAGCTTCCTATTTCGTGACATTTTTTATAGGACTTCCACCACGTGAGTGCATGACTTACAAATTTTAATGTTGAAAAGTATATTTTTTGAGCATTATAGTATTCGTAAACTAAAAAATAGGTCTCTAACCTATCTAACCAATTATCCAACTTCTAGGCATCCATTGAACCGCCGAATGCTGAAATTTTGATTTTAAAATTGATACGAAGATTACGCATAAGATTCATTGATTTACCAATAACCGATTGCTCCTCGACGGATTCAGCATCACTAGGATCACTATAGACCTCATCGTTATGCACATATCTCTCCTCCTCCGCAACCTTTTTTTCTACGTGCATTCTCGTCGTTTCATCGAAGCAGAAGTTTTCGCGAGGTTCACGAGATGTAATTACTCTACCAACTCCCCTAGAGTAGTAGTGAGGTCAGAAACTTTTATTTCCAACTTTGTGAGTCGATCTTCAGAATTACCCATCTCAAATTTGCTTTTTTCTTTGAGCTAGGTTTTCAGTGAATCTTCGACAGACTCACTGGGTTCTTCTTCGTTTGCTTGAGTTAGTCACGTGTATATACCATAAACCACAATCCCCCCGAGAATCTCTACTTAAAAATCTGATACCACTTAATCCACAATCGAATTGAGATTAATCTAAATTGAAGAATAAATATGAAGAACAAAACAATTGGCAGAAGAATTTCTCTTTTAGAGCTTTAATTGCTCAATCACTTAATTTCAATTAAATTCATCTCAAACCCTAAGTTTCACTTACAAAAACTTAGATCTTACCAAAAGGTACATGAAAAATACTCTAAGTCTCCCTTATATACTTGGAAGACTTATGACATCAACACAGATTAAGAGACAAAACCTATAGTCAAAATGACCTCTAAGTATTTCCATCCGGATACAAATCCAGATCATAAGGCCATCCGGATCTTATTGGTCTATTTTCAACATGGTTATGATGGAAATCTGGATCATAAGCTTAACACCCGATTTCTATCCGGATTCCTCCTTTACCCAACACGATGAACTTCCACGAACATAAATTTAAGTTCATACATTAACACTCATATCTCGTTCGAACGGCTCCAAGACTCGCTCGAACAAGTTGACATCTTTTGAAGAGGTTCGATCTTCATATCCTCCTGGATCAGTCGATAGATGTTAAATACTGATGGGAGATTGTCTGAAACTAGGGGAGGCTATAAAGTGTTAATAACTGATAAGCTATAGAAAAGGCAAGTGTTTAGTTAAATGTACAAGTAACTTGAATCCATAAACTATAACCTATCATGAGATGTATGCAGTTTATAAGGGGCTTCAAGAACATTCACTTAAACCCTAGAAATTTGGTCAATAATCCTAGAAATAAACCTTATTAACTTGGGTTTATTTCCTGACCTAAACCTTAATCATAGAGAAAGGGAGGGGCATGAAGAAAGAGTAACATGCACATTTGTTTGATGCATTTGAGACTTGGTTAAACCTACCTGTAGTAGCATATTCCCCAAATTCGATAAAGAGAAACTAGTAGAACCACGTCGAAGGTAGGTGATCATTCGAGAAGATGTCAAGTCCACGTCTGCAGATCTCGACCATTTACAGTAACCATTAGACTTGGTCAAATAGAGCCATTGCACATGATCTGTGAAATTTGCCCACCACCCATGAAACCAGGAGACCAATTATTTGTAACTCTCTGTATCCACTATAAATACATACAGAGCATATGTCAACCGGGTATTCATTTTTTCCATTATTCTTGGCAATACTCATTAAATCTCTATACAATTGTAATAATCTAGCACATATTGGATTTATACCCTGAAATCCACCTCGAGGTCGTGGCTTTTCTCAGGTTTTATTGAGTTTCCACGTAATATTTAGTGTGTTCTAGCTTTATTTACAAGATCATCATAACCTTTTTACTAAAAGTATTGGCGAAGTTTATCAACCGAAAAACTAGTTATTATAATTGGCGCCGTCTATGAGAAAATTATACTTTTTTCTTTACCAAACTTCATTCCGTACGCTCTCATGACAAACATGAACCTCAGAAGTATCCTCTAGTACTTAGAGAAACAACGAGGACATTCCAGTAACAACTTTACCAGAAATTGTCAACTTGCACAATACCGTTGTCAAACTTCAAAAGCAGATAGAATCTGATAGAATCCAACGGCTCGAAGATTAGAGAATTTATGCCCAAACCCCCTCCAAGTCGAGAAAGATGAGAAAAGGAAGGCCTTGGAACAGTAGAGCCAAACCCATTAGAAAGAAAAAAAAAGTCTGTAAAAGCATCAAGATCGATTCACTGTTCGATAAGTATCGCTTCCCCAAGCCTAAAGTGTTTATCGATCTAGAGTTTCCCAGAGGGAGAACATACCAATGGAAGAACAAAATTGAATTTCAAGATCTCAATCAAGGAACCTGGATAGAACATCCCGACATTTCGGTCTTACCTCATCAGTATTGACAACCCAAAGAAGTCGACGCACACATCATCAAACCCCACCACCTCCTCTGAGACGACCGGTCAGAGAACGGTTGGGCCACAAAGAATAAGGAGATTTGACCCTCAAGCAGCAGCAACACCAAACATTCTCCAACAATTCATCAGTTTGGATGATCTGAACAATTGAATTCAGGCCATACATTCTGACAATCCTAGCTGAAGGTCCACTCTGGATAGAGTCGTGACAAATCCTATTTCTCCTCATCTCGAAGTCATGCCAATTCCAGACAATTTTCACATGCTAAAATTTTATCAATATGCAGGTCTTACCGATACTCTCACCCACGTCCGTCACTTCAAGGCAGCAGTCGGCCTGCACTCCAAACTAGATTACATGTTATGTTGGTTGTTTAACATGAGCCTCAAAGAAGAGGCTATTAGGTGGTTTCACACCATTCCCGAAGGATCGATAACCAGTTTCGCCCAGTTACAACAACTGTTCGAATCAAACTACGCACATGCAAAAAAGCGTGAGATAATAGTTGATTTCTTGTTCTTTTTCGAATAAGGCGTGAAGGAACCCCTAGCAAACTTTATAAATGTTTCCTACAAGAAACAAGGAAGATTAGGAATTCGGATCCAAAGATTGTCGTACTAGCATTCACATCAGCACTCCACATCGATTCTAAAGTTCGAGAAGAGCTTACACTTCACAAACCTAAAGCAGTCACACAAATTATAGATATATTTAATAACTGCATCAAGCTCGAGCGGTCCAAAAAGGATAAGATTAAAAGCTCTTCTGTCATTCATGCCAACGAGGTGCTTTCATTACAATATTCAAAACCGACAAGCAATGTCATTGTTAAACAACGTGGGCGATTCAACGATAATGTTAAAAGGAAAGACGAGAAAAAATATAGACTCATCCCAATCCTACCACCTATGACGACCACTCCTCTCAGCCATTTTACCGACACTAAGAGGAGATTAGTTATTTCAAAAAGCACATAAAATTCTAGACATTCTGAATAAACCCTTGTGCTAATATCATAATGTTCACAGCCATGAGACTGACAACTATTACTCTCTTATATGCATTTTTCACCGTATTGTCCTCGCAGGAAGGTTCCTTGAGTACGTAATCGATGTTCAAAAGTTTCTCGGGGAAGAGATAAAAAGAAAAAAAATCGAACAAGAGCAAGGACAGGGTCAAGCTCACCATCTTTATATAATCAAAATTGAGAAAAGCAAGAAGCAAAAGAAAGATGACAAAATCACATCCTACTGCAAGATGACGTCATCCGAGAAATCTTCCAAACTTCTACTCGACTTCAGCAAAGCCAAACACTCATATCACATTTCCTTCGAAGACTGCGACACCAGCCATGTCAAACACCCTCATGACGACCCATTGGTGATAATGCTCAAAGTAGGACATGACTACTTACACATGTACCTTGTCGATACTGGAAGTACAGCTGACATACTATTCAAGAGAGCAGTTGATATTCTAGGCCTCAAAGATTTAGTCAAAGCTTCAACCACAACCATCATAGGATTTACTGGTTCAAAAAGTCAGCCTTGGGAAAGATCACATTGCCTGTTCAAGCAGGACAAGAAACCAGCATGATATAATTTATTGCCATCGATGCTGAATCAAAATACTTGGGGATCATAGAAAGAAGTTGGCTCCACTCTATCAAGGCCGTACCTTCGACATATTATCTGGCATTACATTTTCCAACAGATCATGGAGTCTATAAAATCAAAAGGAGTCAAGCCGTAGCACGAATGTGCAAAAATATCACCACACACTCTCACGCATCCAAACTTCTAGAGGCATAACAATTACAACAAGAGTCACCTCTAACGTTCGAGCAACACAATACTGAAATAGTCGAATCCATAAAGCTTGATGGACCAGGGAGAAATACATTTATTGGATCTAAACTATCATCAGAAGAAAGGGAAACCCTACTACAGCTCTTAAAGAAAAATGTCGATATCTTTGCATAGTCTTTCCAAGAGATGTTAAGAATTGATTGATTAGTTGATGCCATAAGTTGAATCTAATCCTAGACAGCAAGGTTATAGTACAAAAATAACGTAACCTGGCCCCCAAGTTCCGGGAAGTAGTTAATAAAAAAATCGATAAACTACTTTGAGTTGAATTCATTCGACAAGCCAATTATCCAAAGTGGGTCTCAAATATTGTAATTGTCCCAAAAAGAACGGAAAAATCAGGGTCTGTGTGGATTTTACTGAACTAAATAAGTTCACATCTAAAGGTAACTTTCCCCTTCCTTTGATTACTCACCTCCTCGACTCCGTAGCAGGACATGAATTTCTTTCAATAATAAATACAACTTCGGGGTATAATTAAGTTCCTCTTGCCGAAGAAGATCAATAAAAGGCTACATTCGTAACATAAAAGGGCATTTACTGTTACACGGTAATACCCTTTGGATTAAAAAATGTATGAGACAAATATCAGCGACTCATCACAAGAATGTTTAAAGATCACTTGGGCAAAATCATGGATGTGTACATCAACGACATGATATGCAAGAGCCTGAAACGAGAGGATTATTGCAACAATCTATAAACTATCTTCGATATCCTTCATACGTACATCATGAAACTAAACCCATAAAAATGCCAATTCAAAGTTACATCTAGAAAATTTTTAGGGCATCTGGTAAGCAAAAGAGGAATAAAAATTAATCCAACACAAATCAAAGTACTCATAGCCATGCCATCACCACGAACCAAGAAAAATATCCAACAACTTGCCCAAAAGGTTACAACTCTCCACAAATTTATTTTAAAGTCATCTGATCGATTCAAACTATTTTACCTCCTTCTTCGTAGGAACCCAGCCCTAATGACAAAGAAACGACCCAAGGAAATTGTCTGGACCCCAGAATGTGAGTCTGCTTTCCACGATCTCAAAAGATATTTGGGGCGTCCTCCCATAATGAGTACTCCTGTTGATAGCAAAGTATTAACGATGTATTTATCGATAACAGAAGATTCAATCAGTTCTGTCCTTATTCGAGAAGATGACAGAGTAGAAAAACTAATTTACTTCATCAACAAAATACTCATGCCTACTGAAAAAGGATACACAACAACTGAAAAATAGCTGCTAACCCTCGTTTATAATTCCCAAAATCTTTAACCTTATTTCCAAGCGCACTCCATCAATGTCATCACTAAATTTCCCCTCAAGCTAATGTTTTCCAAAAAAGTGAAATCCAGAAGGGTTCAACAATGGTCAATTTTCCTTGAAGAGTATGACATCTCCTTCGAGCCCCAAATATCGATCAAAGGACAAATAGTAGTCGACATCTTTACAGACTTTCCCGTCGAAGACCCAAAATGGGAAGAACTCAAAGAAGTACTAGCCGATGACTTAATTGCAGAACCAGACACATGGTTCATAAGTACAAGATGAAGACTCTTTACAGATGGTTCTGTAGGACCAAGAGGAGGATCCGGGATTGGCATCATTCTCGTTATACCATCCAATTCTGAAAGGCTATCAAACTTAATTTCTATGCAACAAACAATGAAACAAAATATGAAACTATCCTACATGGCCTTGAGCTGGCTTTAGCACTTGGAGATAAAGAGATATCTGTCTATGTGGATTCATTACTAGTGGCCAACCATTACCATAAGACCTTTAAAACATCGGGCAAAATAGTTGATTATGCTGGGCTGGTCGATGAAAAAATAAAAAAATTTCACGACAACAACAATTTCTTATCTACCCAGAGTTGAAAACCGCCATGTTGACGCACTAGCATACATCCCCGTAATGCTCGTAGACAGTCAGAAAAAGACTTTGGAAATCGAAGTGATCGAACATTTCAGTCTCAATACAAGCTATGCCATGCAAATCCAAGTTACCAAAGATGAGGATCCTGAAGATTGGAGAAAACTATTTCTCAATTATTTCAATTTTAATATCCTCCCCAAGAACAAGAAAGAAGCTCGATCCATGTTAGCAAAATGTCCAAGATTCAAAGTCCAAGGAGGAATACTATACCGAATTACCGGTGGAGGGCCACTAATTGAATATATCTCCCAGAAATAAGCCCAAATAAAAATTAAGGAACTTCACGAAGGAATTTGTACCGTACATATATCAAGTCGATTGCTGGCGTAAAGAGCATTCACACAAGGTTTAAACTGGCCGACGATGAGGCAAGACTGCAAAGATTTTGTGAGAAGATGCAGCAAATGCCAAATTTACGTTTAAGACATCAAAAGTCTAGCCCTTGACTTACATGTCCGCAATGTTCTCTGGCCATGCACAAGACATCAAAAGTCCAGCCCTTGACTTACATGTCAGTAATGTTCTCTGGCCATTTAAACAATAGGTTATCAATATCATTGGACTTTTTCACCCTGCGTCAGGAAATAAAAAATTTGTCCTTGTAGCAACATACTATTTTACCAAATGGGTCAAAGCTGGACCTCTTTATCACACTGACAAAAATGAAGTAATCAAATTCCTTTGGGAGCACATCATCACTCGATTTGGTTGTCCACAAATGATAAGGTAAGATAATGGAAAACAATTCATCAGCAGCAAAGCCCTTAAATTTTTCCACAAATACAAGATCTGGTTGACTACTTCGACACCTTACTATCCTTAGGGAAATGGCCAAGCTGAAGGTATAAATAAGATCATCAAGTCAGGATTACGAAAATACCTTGATGAAATGAATGGAAGATGGGTCGAAGAACTACTTAGTATTTAATGGGCTTATAGAACAACACCTCAAACATCTACAGGCTACACATGCCGAAGTTAGCGCATCAATAACCTCGTATTGCCAAATGCCAAAGTTATTGGTGCAGTTGAATTTCTCAACTTCTATCTTTATGTTGATAAACATCACCGTTGTATTCTGTTTAGGGGTCGAGGAACTAGGTTCATCTCCTTCTACCATGGTTATCCCAATTTGTATACACTAACCAAAATAGAAAACCCAAATAAAATTGAGATAAGTCGACGTTACCTCAATTCCGAGTACCACCGAGGAAACAACCTTGCTCTGATACCAATTGTTAGGCCGTGTCGTGGAAGTCGAACTCCTATCTATTCGATTATGGCACAAATAAACAAATAAGAATACACAATCAACAACCAACAATAAGGTTTTAATGTGGTTTGGTAATTGCTTACATCTACACACAATAGAGAGAGAAAGAGATAGAAAAATATAGAGTTTATTCCAAGACCAAGGTTGTAATCTTTACAAATAATTGAGGTTTATCTCAAGAATTCCTCCTAATAAAAGATCTCACCAAAGGTGGTTTCAAAATAACCTAATTCTCCCTTATATATTTGGGAGAGCCAAATACAATCACTCAAATCTCTAGGCAAACAAGAGGCTTCAAACAAATCTTATAAAATTAACCTCCGCATTGTCGTTCGAACAACATCAAGCAACTTAACACGCTGGATCAGTTTTTAGGCAAAAATTGATTGTCGTTCGAACGACTTTGAGTTTCCAAATACATTTAGGCAGATATGAGCCAAAAACCCATGCTCGTTCGAACGGCTATGAAGCATGTTCGAACAAACATAACAACAATCCCAGAGGACTATCATACTTCTAAATTCATTAGGTTTTATTTTCTTTATAGTTTTATTTATTTCTAGATTAAGCTTAGGTATAAATAATAGGATCCTTCTAATATAGGAATCCTCTAGCTCTATTATAAATATGCATGTAATAGTTGAGAGATATATTTAATCAAGATCAATACAATTTCTCTTTATTATTTGTTCATTGCAATCTCTTTTATTTTCTCAATTCAAATTGCTTCCGCTACATGTTCTCTATTAACTTATTAATAGTAAAAAAAAGAAGAAAAAGTATTGAATAAGAGGATTCATACTACACGCTAAAGTTGATTGGTAGCTGAGGAACATTTGTGATCAGGGGGAATTGTTAGTGGTTAAGCAATTGTCGAGCATTGGATTAACTAAGTTTTCCTCTTATAACCGTAATCTAACCATTAGTAAAGCACTGAATTTTTGTGATCATATAACATTTATAATTTATATTAGTGTAGCCTGAAAAAATACAGAGTTTATAATATTACGTGGCGTCTATTACATCTATCTTTATATAGTTTATCTTTTTATTACTTCGTTTCCCTCAGTTGTATTACCTCCCAACCCTCCACGACTGCTATGTTGGGTGTGAACTCAAACTAATAAAGAATGACATTGTCGAAAAATAGTCGAAGTCGTTCGAACGAGTTGTTGTGTTCAAGGGTATTATATTTTTATAACTATAAAGAGATCATGATCATACTAGTAGTTGCAGAGAGCACTCATTTCTAGTGATGTTGAATGTTGATACTTGATAGTTGATACAGTGAGGTTGAAGGAAACAACGAACAAATCAAATGAACCTTATGATAGTCGATAGAAATTGAGAGAGAGGGAGAAAGAGTTGCATGGAGAGAACGCAAAAATAAATATTTGGAGAGATACTTGGAGTTGGAGACAAAGGGTTAGAGATGGATGCTCTTAGATTGTTTGGTTAATTGGTTTCTACCTCCCACACTTTTTGGGTCGGGCTCTTAGATTGTTTGGTTCTCACACTTTCTGGGCTGGGTTATGGGCTGGGCTTTAGGTGGATATGTATAGGGGTTTTTTTATTTTTTTTATAGGGTTTTTTATTTTTATTTTTATTTTTTAAATTGCTATATATAAGGCCTTTTTTGGCAAAAATCAAGAGGGGGAACCTTCTAAGCCTATAAATCCACCCCTTGGTTCGAACGAGTTTTGCGTAGGTTTGCCTTGAATGTTATTCTGAGACGTTGAGTTTGCCTCGAGATCCGTTCTACTTGTATTTTAGTTCCCTAGTATATAAATGAGACTTAGATTATTTGTTAGCAAATCCTTCTATGTAAATTTAATTTTAGATAGAATTTGAAAGACTCCTTTAAAGCTTGAGAAGCTTGGAGAGATTTTGTGTAATATGCTTGATCATAGTGGATTGCTCTCGGGGAGTGGTTTTTTTTTTCGTAAGGGTTTTCCATTTCCTTCCTCCGTTAAATCATTGTGTTCTTGTTTACGTTTAATTTCTCAATTGGCGTTTCCGTTTATCGTTCTTGGGTGAGGGATTGGGATTAGCTACCCTAATTCCTATCACGCTCCACCGCCACCGCCTTGTATCCGGTCAGGAAAAGCTAAAAATAAAAATCATTACAATAAGGGCAAATCCATCATTCTAGTGGACAAGTGCAACCACGATTGGCAACAAACAAGAGCGTCAGACGGAGATCGTAGTTCCTTGGACGGAAAGTTTCCAATGACGCCGCCACCATCATAGTACACAACACACATACATACATGCATAACACATACATACATACTCATGTCTCTCTCTATAAATACCCCCACTTTCACTCTCCACCGCTCCACCTCTCCACACTTCAAAAAAAAAAATTGCTCTGAGACACAATTAGGGCATTCGATTACTCACAATGGGGAAGGTGACATCCGATTTATCAATTAATCGCCGTAATATTATTACATTCCTCGTTTCCCTTTCTGTTATTGCTTCATTCTAATCGCCGATTTTTTGGTTTATTTGTTGTTTGTTGTTGCAGAACAAGAACAGAAACAACAACAACAACGCAAATGCGAACGAGGAAAACAACAACGTCAACAATAACAACGACGTGAATCAACAGAGCAACAACAATGTGAAACAGAACGACGGAGGAGGAGAGAAGAAGGAAGGGGGAGGAGCGAATACTGTGGTGTTGAAGGTGAACTTGCATTGTGAAGGATGTGTACGGTCGATGAAGAAGAAGATCCTAGGGTTTCCAGGTAAACTTCTTCCTTCGAGATTGTCTCTGCTTTTTGAGTTTTGTATGTTTTCAAGTTTTGCTTTGCTTTTGACGATTTGAGGGTGAGAATCGCCTGATTCTCCGATTTTTTGAGTGTTTTTTTTTCGTGTTCGAATGTATGTTTGTAGCAATCGATGCTCGAAAAACGGTTTTCACGAGGTTTTGCGTCTGATTGAGCTTTGCTCTGTTTTTTTATTAGTTGTTTTTGCGATGTGTATTTGCTCTGTGAGTCGTGAAAACGAGGATTTCTCATCATCTAAATGATGACATTATACGTCGATTTAGCATATTGCTCTGTTTAGACTGTTTTGGTTGATTCGCCACCAGCATGTTTTCTTCTGTTTTTTAAAAAAGATTTTGATGATTCGAATCGGTTTTTATGCTGTTCTCACGGTGCACGTTAGTGTTGTCGTTTTTGTTTTGTAATTTTGGTTGGTGCTGTTGAAGGTTCCTACGTTTGCTTTATTGTTGCTCTGTTTTCGATGGTTTCTCCATGTTTTGCTCTGTTTTTAGTTGTAGTCTACTTTTACCGGATACCGAATCTGTTCTGTTGCTCTCACGGCGCATGTTAGCATCTGACTCTTTCTTTGCCTTGTTCTTTGATTTTGGTGGCTGTTGAGGCTTCAGAGGCGCATGCTAGCTACTGTGAGGTTTTTAAAGGAGTATATTAGCATCTGTTACTGAGTAGTTGCTTTGTTCTTTGATTTTGGTTGTTAATCTTTGTTTAAGTGCATGTTAACAGCCTCTGTGAGGCTTTTTAGGCGCATGTTAGCATCATCAGTTGCTAATTGTGTTTTTGTTCTATGATTTTGGTTGTTGTTGATAAAGGTGTTGAGGAGGTTCATGGAGATGTTGAAACAAACAAGTTGACGATCAAAAGCAAAGTGGACCCATGGAAGCTTCATGAGAGGCTCCAGAAGAAGACGAGTAAGAAAGTTGAGCTCGTCTCGCCTCTTCCCAAGAAGGACAAAGACGACAACAACAAAAAGCCTAAACCAGACGAGAAGAAACCCAAAGAGGTAAAACTTTAACCCCACTATCTTACGCCTATTATTATAACATGCACATGTCGTTCAGAGTTTTATGAGCTCTCCTCGATTTTAGGTGTGGATTTGGATGCCACGTGGCCTTTTAAGCTATTTTGGCGCATTTTAGCATTATTATTATCTGATTTTTGCCAAATTAGAAGCTCTGAGTTTGTATTAGTTTTGGGAGGTAATCCTCTTATCTGAAGTAGAGACTGTATTTATTTTGGGTGAGATATTGTTGTATTTAATATCTCTAATTATGGAATTTATATGAAATGTTCACTTCTTTTTTTTGTCTTTCCCGCCTAATTTTGGAAAATTTCCCCAAATATTTCTCTGATTTTGTTTACTATGAAATGTTTCTGGAAGTATTATTATTGGTAATCTTGTTTATTTTTAAGTGTTTATGAAGTATTATTATTGGTTTTGTTATATCAGCCACCAGTTGCAACAATTGTTTTGAAGGTCCGACTGCAATGCTGTGGGGGGTGCAACACAAAACTCCGCAAGGTCGTGTCAAAAATAAAAGGTTGGTATATAATTCACTAATTCATTAAATTTAGTCTATTTTAGATCAGTTACTTTTATAGATTAATTTGTAGCATGGTCATTTACTCTGTTTTACTAATGGTTTTAGAATGGCTTTACAGGAGTTCAGACTTTAACCTTAGACACTGAGAAGGATTTGGTCACAGTGAAGGGCGCTATCGACCCAGAACATCTCGTCAAGTACTTAAAATATAAGCTCAATAAAAGTGTGGAAATTGTTCCCCATAAGAAAGATGGTAACAGCAACAATAACAATCCAGGCGGGGGCGGCAATAAGAAAGGGAATAATGAGGAGAAGATCAGTACCGGTGGTGGAGATGGCAGGGGGGGTCTCTTTGCACAATTTGACATGACCAAGATGGACTACTACGGGAACCAGTACGGCCAACTGTACGGTAGCACATTCCCGTATGTGCACGCACCACAGATCTTTAGCGACGAGAACCCAAACGCCTGTTTGATCATGTGAGACATAGGGAGGAGGAGGAGCTAGTGAAGGTGAAAAGTAAGATTTTTTTGGGGGAAATATGTGAATATGGGAGAAGAAGAAAATAAATAAATAAATATATATCTGACATGAAAAGTAGAAAATATTTAGTGGTAAAAAATATTAACTGAAAAAAATATCAGTGGTAAAAAATATATATGTAGGAGAAGGGAGAGCTGTCAGAGTGTGTTTTCTTTTGTTTTGTTAGCTTTATATGAATATAATTTGGGTATTTCCTTGTAATATTTTGATGAAAGCAAGGAAATATAGTTAATCTACTGTTCAGATCTTGCCACGTCAGTGGCCGTAATGCCTTTTTATATCTTTTGTGTAGTTCGTGTTCTACCGTACTTGAGAATGACAACAATGAGGATGAAGGAGGTCGCGGTGTTGTTACATAAATAGTACCTCACAAGGGTATAAAGTGTGTCACTATTTACAGGAGTTGCCATTGGTGTGAGCTGACGTGGCATATCAGCTTGTATGTATGACATAATACATGTATGTGTGTGTGTGGTTTGGTGGTAACTTTGTTGCAGCAGTCAAGCACGAAGTCTCATGTGCGTGAATCGTGATCTTTGCTTTGTCCCTTTCTTCTCTGCCCTAAATATTACAAAACCTTCTCCAGTAGTTTACAAATTTTCGTACACTTTGACACATCCCTTTTGGGTCGCTGGGTATTTTTCGTACGACAATTAGCGCGGCAGACCGTGATTTACACTAAGTTGGGACGTCGGGGTGTTTTTATCAGAATTCAGACTTGGGCGGCTTTGGTGATCTTCAATGAGTCTCTTTGCTTGGGTTTAGGTGTATCAGTGGGATGGAAACAATGTGGTGTTCATGAAGCTCTTAGGTTTGGTTTAGGTTATTGTTTTTTTTTTTTTTACGCTAGAGGCATTCAGGCCAAGGCCAAACCGGCAATTCTCAACTAGATCCTCTAGTCTAGGGTCGTGTAGCGGCTCACAAATTGCCAGACCAGCGAGGCTTAATACCACTGAGTAGACTATCCCGCGGGAAATAACAATATGACCTAATCAAACCATTTCGAACCAAAACAACGACGACATTGGGTCCGTCGGCTTTGTTTTCATGAAAGAACAACATGAACTTTTCTTTGTTGTTTTTTTTTTAATCTCAATTGGTGGTTCTTCTTCAACTCTGTAAAACAGTTGAGAGTTTGAGAGAGAGAGAGAGCTTTTCAATGGCTCAAATCCCTAATTTGGACAATTCTCCTCTCAATCTCACATCTATAAGGTAACACTAATCACCTCTCCTAATTACACTAATCAAATGATCGTTTCACGTAATCTAATTATGTTTCTTTCTGTTATCATGAAACCAAAACAGAGATCAATCGCAAAAGGATCTCATCAACATCCTCAAAAACGTAATCTCTATCTCTCTATGATCACCAAACAGACCCCATTTGCTTAATTTGAATCTAACTTGATACCCCAATTGTTTAATTTGACAGATTCGTGGAAAGAAATGTCTAATTATCGACCACAAACTTAGTGGAACACTTGGTTTGATCATACAAACATCTCTTCTCAAGGCAAGTTTTTTTAGGGTAACAGATACCCAATGTGGTTTTGTGGTATGGGTTTTAGTTAGTTTTTGATTCTGGTGTTTTGTTTTGGGTTTATGGCTGAGCAGGAACATGGGGTGGAGCTGAAACACTTGTCAGAAGAGCCGGTTCAGACCGAATGTACGAAAGTAGTTTACCTCGTTCGATCCCAGATTAAGTTGATGAAAGATATTGCATCCCATGTTCACCAAGATCTTTCTAAGGGATTGCAGAGGGAGTACTTTGTGTATTTTGTGCCTCGCCGCACTGTTGTTTGCGAGAAGGTTAGTTTCGTTCATGCTATTGACATTTTATTTATTTATTTGTGCTACTTATAGAGCAAATGTTTTAATTGTGTTGCGGTAAAAACCCAATAAGTATTTTGTTTAAGAAAACGTTTGGATATTAGTGTACTGTGTATGCTGTACTCTCTCATTCTCACTTGATTCTCGAGAGGAAGTTGAATAAACATAAATTCTTACTTAAACTAACTTATTTGACAGCTAAAGAATGCATAAGGAATGTCCACCAAACATATTGTGATTTGGAGAACGTGCATTGTGATATGGAGCTAGATTTTAGCCTTTTGTTGATTTGGAAAACTCAGAGAAGATAAAATTTGGATTAACAGAATACAGAGAGAAGCTAAGAGAAAGTATCTATACAAAGAAAATTTATCGAGAAAATTTACAAAGATTCTTAAAAAAAAATTGACAAATTTATTTTCTTTCATTTCATGGAAAACTAATTTAGTAGAAATGGTCTTCATTTTCCATTAACAAAACACGGCCTAGGTTTCATGTGTTAATGCATTAACTCTTTTTTAAGACTAATCTCATACAGAAGATGGTTCATATGTTAACAGATTTTTGAGGAGGAAAAAATTCATCAGTTGCTTACCATCGGGGAGTTTCCTTTGCATATAATTCCGTCAGACGAGGATGTTTTATCATTTGAGCTAGACTTAGCTTATAGAGTATGTCAAATTTTCTCCTGCTTAATATACTATCCGCTAGTCAATTTACTTAAGAGTTATTAATATCTAGCCTTGGACTTGTGTACTCGATAGGAATGCCATGTAGAAGGTGATACAAGCTCTCTTTGGCATATTGCAAAGGCCATTCATAAACTTGAGGTGGGCATTCATAAGTTTTTTCGCTCAAGTCTGCAATTTTTTCGACATTACTTGAGATTTATCTATGCATTAGTTTTCATTCGGAGTTATACCAAATGTAACGGCTAAAGGCAAAGGATCAACACGGGTTGCTGAAATTCTCAACCGCATGCAAGAGGAAGAGCCAGTTAACTCATCAGATGTAAGCATACATTACACTTAGCAAAATAATGTACCAAGTCTTCCTTGACTGCTGGTTCACGTATATTTTACAATCACTTTTCAAGTCTTTCATACACATGGATGACTTACTAATAATTTCGTATGTTAATTCAGATGGGAGCACCTGAGATAAGTACCGTCATCCTGTTAGATAGAGAGGTAACTTGATACTCGCACTTATTAAAAAAAAAAAAAAAAAAAAAGCTTTACTTCCCTTCCTTTTGTTAAGAGTTTCCGATGACTAGTAAAGCAGCTCTCATACAACTTATTTAATGCTTTAAAAATGATGGTGTTATAGTGGTATCCACATTTTTTGTTTTGTATATTTGTGGTTATTGACTTATTGCACAACTTTTTATCTTCTACAGTTAAATTCTGTCACTAGAGACACTACTTATTTGTATTCGTTGGTTGTAGGTGGACATGGTTACACCTATGTGTACTCAATTGACATATGAAGGGCTACTAGATGAGGTATGCATATTTAAACACTGAGCTGATGCTCTGTTGCACAGATGATGTATATTACAAGTGAAACATGAAATGAGACCAAACCACTTACTCTACATTGTGCTTGTAACAGCAAGAGATATTTACAAATTACATCTCTCTCTCTCTCTCTCATGCTTGTTGTTGCAAGAGATAATTAGCATAATAGTGCCAAATTCACTCTTCTCATAAATTTCTGATATGACAAACGAGGACTGTAAGCATGCCGTGCATGCACTACACATATTTAAGCTTTCATGGCTTCACCAGTAGTATATATTACATGTATTTGTATATTCGTAATTATACATATCCTGAACTTATAGTGATAGTTGCTGTGCAGATTTTAGGTATCAATAATGGTTCAGTTGAACTTGAAGCATCTATCATGGGAGGCCAAAAAGACGGGAAAAAGATAAAGGTTCCACTTAATTCAAAGTAAACCAAAAATCAGCTCTTAACTTATCTCCAAGCAGGGTCCATTTATGATGTCCTTAATATCTAGATATCTATATCATATGTATTGCATAATACATATTGGCCTGAAACACATGTTTACTTTAGAATACCTGTCTTCTTATGTTCATTTTAGTGATAAGCTATTCAAAGAAACGCGGGATTTAAACTTTGAAGTTGTTGTTCAGGTTGGTATATTTCTACCAAGTTCTTAATTCCTTACGTGAACATTTGTGTCTCATTGTATATGGAGACTGCATTCGGCATCTGTTATATTTTTGAATTTGATGTAGTTATGTATTTTTTGATGTGTGATTTCAGGTTTTGCGTCAAAAAGCGACATCTATGAAGCAGGATTATTCCGAAATGTCTACAGTAAGTTAATAGTGGACAAAACTCAGAATCTTTAGTTTATACCCTTGCCAGATTACGTATATTTGATACCTACCATTGACCATTTAAGAAGCCACCCTCGAATCCCATATTCATTATTCCTGCGAATACTTCATCTGTCAAACTCAAGTTCCTGCGGTTTTGGATAAGCTGCTATTGATTTGACAGAAGTAGTTCCGAACTACAAATTATGGTCATAACCAAATGACAGTACATAGAAAGGCTGAAAGAAGGGTTTAAGCTGAATTACTGTTTTCAGTGTAACTGCAAATAAATATGAAAATAAGGAAATTAGAATTGAAACTTGATTTTATTGAAGAGGTTCCTACACTTGGGGAAGCTTTGGGGGGAATTCTAGAGGGAATTTTGGAGAATTAGGGAATTAAGGGATTTTTTAATTTGAGCGGAAAAATGGGGAATCTGGGGGGGGGAATAGGGAGATTTGGGAGGAATTTCGAGACAAAATTTTGGAGTATTTATGATACCAGTCTCGCGATTAAAATCTTTATATTATGGATTATTATTATTATAAACCTAGAAAAAGGATAAAGACTGGTATACCATGGTGTTGGGGCATTTTTGTAAAGGATACATATCAGGGCTTTATTGTAGGAAATTAAATAGTTGGTGATTTATTCAGTTAAATTTCAAAGCATAATGCACCTTCATTAATGTGTGCAGACTCAGAGTGTATCAGAATTGAAGGACTTTGTAAAAAAGCTTAATTCTTTACCGGAAATGACAGTACGCATGTCCTCTCATACTTCCAGTGGTTTTCTTTTAGACAACGCCCTCGTGAACCTTATATTGAATTTTTGGCTATTGTTATAGAGGCACATAAATCTTGCTCAGCATATGTCTACATTCACATCAAAGCCGTCATTCCTAGGACGACTTGACATAGAGCATACGATCGTGGAGGGTGAAAGTTACGACATGTGAGCTGAACTGCAATACCTTCACTCTTGAAATCATTTTAGTATATTAGATTTATGTTTCTGCTGATCATATTTGAACTAAGTATTTTAACACTAGCATTCTGTACGTTCCTATTATATTTATTTCCCCTTACTGATCGAAAGAAGAGGGAGTAATGTGTTCGACTAGAATCTAAATCAGCATTTTGGTTGTGGATGATCCTTCTCCAAATTTTCCTTTACGATTGTGTATGTGTGTCTGTCTCCCAAATTCATCAAATTGTCCACTAAACATATTATAGCTATATACATATATATTATTATTATTTTTTTACTTAAGACACTTCTGGAGGATATTCAATTGGAAGTAGCATCCTTTTCATATCAGCAATATTCAACACTCAAGTTCAGGATCTACCTAAATGTATCGTTATCTTAAAACTAATTTTTTTTCTTTGGGACCATGTTTTCCATTTAAAGTTGGTCTGCTGCATATGCTTTAGCTGTAATTGCTAATCTCTATCTTTTTTCTTACTAACACAATATCATGTCAGAGAGTAACCGTTTTCCTTGCTTGAGATTCCAGTAGAACATATTATGTAACTTTGTGAACTAAGAATGTTCTTGAATACAGATGCCTTGAATACATTGAAGAAATGATCCATAAGCAGGAGCCTATGACCAATGTCCTACGTCTTCTTGTTTTGCTTTCTATTACGAATTCAGGGTTGCCTAAGAAAACCTTTGACTACCTGAGGTAATATTTGCTCAAGCTTCTGATTAACCTTCTTCATATGATATCTTGTGATATTAGATTATTCATGCAGCTTTTGACTCCCATCACCACCATCCCAAACCCTCCTGCCAACTTGGCATACAAAATTTGGGATTTATTGTTTAGGTTTGACTGGTATGGGGGTGTGGGGGGAAGCTAAACAGTGAAAATTCCGGGGATATATGTGGATCAAAATCATGCATCGGTCATGTCTATTTTCTTGTTTCAGGAGAGAGCTACTTCACAGTTATGGGTTTGAACATATGGCTACACTGAATAATTTGGAAAAGGCAGGCCTATTTAAGAGACAGGTACAGTAAAACCTGAGCACATGGCTTCAAATTTGGTTTCGAAATGCAGTATGTTAGCAATGCTTCAAGGTTATCCGTTTGGATTTCGTCTCTACTCCTGTACTCTAATAAGCTTATGCTCACTTATGTATTTTTATTTAAGTTTATGAACTTTGACATCGATCAACTTTTTTCTTACAGGATTCCAGAGGCAACTGGTTGACGATAAAACGTGCAATGCGACTTGTAATTGAGGATACCGACACAGCCAAGTAGTCGCTCTTAGTTTAGTATTATTAGCAAGTACTCCGGTTTTTATCCTACAAAAAAGTGCTTCGGTTTTATTAAAATAACTCGTTTAAGATATATTCTTTTGGTGTCATTTGAAAACATTTTTCTAAGTATCTCGCAGATATTGTGCCTGCAAGGCAATAGACATTTTAAACGCATATATCACTTGATATCAAAAGACACGGGTTTAAAGTCAAAAACCATACTCATAAATTATTAACTTGTTGGTGCTCCTACTAATTTCTTCCTTTCCTTGTTTATTTTTTTATAATACAGCCCAAGCGATATTGCTTATGTCTTCTCTGGATATGCACCTCTTAGCATTCGCCTTGTTCAACATGCAATCAGATCTGGGTGGTGAGTTTAATTCTTACAGCACTGAACTCTATATTCCTTGTCGACCTGAGTAGGCCTTTACTGTTCACTTTGAAAAGGAATTTGGCTTCTGAGACAAGAAAACACGTACCTCACATGGTTTTTCACTGCACAACATCCAAGAGATACACTCTATGGATTCCTTGTGTGTATCTCAATGATACCTTATGAAAATCACTCATGGGACTTTTTTCCACGTATCTAGGGACATCTTTCAATTTTCCTTCTCTTTGTTCCGTTTATTGGCATCATATAGCTCTTATATTACCGTTCTTGCTAATACATTTATGTTATATCAATCGAAGCAAATGATTTGTTGGACTTCATGCGCTAAAAATGTTAACGATGGATTGAATTGTCATCAATAACCTCTACGATTAGCCATTATTTGGTATTTCGTTTGCTGGATGAATGAGTATTATTACAGACAATGATAGATTGTGACATGTATTGGTTGGCACAAAGTATTTTTGATTTTATGAGGTAACTTACGAGTGTTTGAGCATGCAAGCTTGATTTGAATTAATTTAATGTGGTGAAGTTGATCCTTCATAGGCGTCCTATTGAAGATATCTTGAAAATGCTGCCTGGACCTCATTTGGAATTAAGGAGAGTGAGTGCCTATTTCCTTTTAATGATTTCCACTTTTAAAACCCTAGTTCTCACGTTTTGTCCCTTCTATAAATACTAATACTACGCCTCTTTATTGTACTTCTTTTGTAGGGTGGATATTCTGGTAACACCTCGTATGATGCTCTTCCAGGCACTCAGGCCAACCTTCACAAGTATGCTTGAATAACTGTTCTTATACTTTTGCGATGCATTGTTCATTTGATTTGTGGATTTATATTACTCAAGTTTTTCTCCGTGTCATATTTCTAGTTAAACACCTCAATTATTTTGCTAATATAAAACTGTTAAAGCGCCTCTAGGGCGACTAACTTGAGTACTTTTAGCCTCAGTTAGTCTCCAGCCTCAATGGTGATTTGTAACTGTTGTCTCCTCTTTCTTTATCACAGTTAATTGATATTTCTAATATTACACAGGGTAGCAGATGGACGGCGCTCTCTCATACTTGTTGTCTTTATAGGAGGAGTAACGTTTGCAGAGGTTTCTGCACTTCGTTATCTCAGTGCCCAGGTATACTTTCTATCTTCCACATTTGGATTGCCAACAACTTTGAAACTAGAGGTTAACTACTTTATTGATATAGATGGTGTCATTCAGATCATCTATAATTCTAAACCCAAGAAACCTGCTTTATTTGGCCCCAAAATGCAAATGGTTGATCAAAGTTTGTTAAATGTGGACAGGTCAAACTTCTATTGAAATTTGCCCTACTTTTAGAACCATAAAGAAAATATCTGGCAGCATAAAGTGCAGCGCCGCAATCTTTTCGCCTCTCCCTTTTTCTTATAAGTTAAAAGTTTGACCATGCAAGTTTGAAAAGTGATTTTGGCCAAACCATTCCAATGGAAAATTCAAAACAAATACTTGATCTTAATTTTGACACCAAAACTGCCTCTCTGTTTTTCGCCTAGCAACGGGAGATACTCTTGGTTTCTATAACTTGTCTTATTTTCTATGCAATATTTCAACACCAAATGCAGTCTGAAACCGTATACACAGAATAAGGCATACACTTAGAAGTTGACAATATTAGTGAGGCCCACTATAACTCCATCTCCAAGAGGAGCAACTATTGACGTAAATTTTCCATATTGTTTTTAAACTAGGTAACGACACTTCACTTTTAAAAAATAAAACGTGTCCGACGCTCGGACACTTGGGCACTCGGACACACGTATCCAACACTATTTACAAAGCATTTCTCTATTTCCTACCGTTTCCAACACCCCGTATCCGTGTCATTGTAACCTAGTTTTTATATATGGAGGCAGGCGGACTGATAGAAAAAAAAAGACTCCTTATTGATGCATTCTTGTATACATTAATGAAAACTAAAACTAAACTTAAGCGCCCTGAATTTGATTTCCAGACAAGTGAACAAGGAATTTATTATATTTCCATCTTGCAGTGGTATTTAAGTGGTTCTTGGTTCCTTAAACTTTGCAGGAAGGGATGCCATATGATTTGATTGTTGCTACAACAAAAATGGTGAACGGTCACACCTTGCTTGATGTATTCTCGGACAACCTTGATAAGCATATATTACGGAATACATAGAAGTCACACTAATTCAAGTGGCAGAAGCACGGAAGTTCCTTCACGTGATGTACATTAACTCCCCTGTGATTATTGTCAGACAAGCTTTCACGGTTAAAACAGCAACTGGGTTTTTCTAGCATTTTGAGAGCAAACGAAGAGACTTAGTACAACTGGGATTGCAGGCATTTTCTTGAAACCCCTGGAATTTAGATTGTTACCGTGTTTTTCTTCGTCTTTGTATTATTTGTACAAGCAAAAGAACGAGATTCACCCTTAAATTGTGGGAATATATTTGTACTGTACAACTTTCGTGAGTTCTGTTTTATACATCTGGGTTTCTACTCTTTCTACCTTTTGCATCCAATACTACTGTCTACTGTACTTGTTGTGGTGTGGTTTCTCTAGCAGTCGTATGTTTTTCTGATTTCTACGTAAGTGAAGCAAGTTTACAGAAAGTCTAGAGCAGTAAACAGCGAAAAAACTGTGCTGGCTAACTAGGCGTACCCAGCAACTATGTCACGCACATTCTGGTGGCATCTGAGCCTTGTCACAACGGCATTTTGAGAACAATGGAGTTAGGTTTCCAGAGTCACAAATCTAAAATATTTTGGCAATCTCATGCGGCAGGTTTACACAAAAAGAAAAATATAATATCATCCAAGGCTAAAATACTAAACTGTACATATTTGGGTGTTTACAGAGCAAAATAGCTAACGATCATTAGTAGAAGAATCATTATCATCGTCGAGAATGAGCTTAACGCCTTGGTTCTTAAGGGAATTAACAATAGCCCAAACCTTAGTTTGATGCTTAAACCCCTTCTTCGCTATCTCCTTATGCACATCAGCATGTATCCCTCTACCTTGACCATGTTCCAACCCTTCCACTTTAAGCCGCATTGCTAAAACCTCACCCACCGCAGCCGCGGCCTTAGCATTGCAAGTACGACCACATTCAAAGGCTTCTTTCAGGGCATGTTCCACCGTTGACGCGGTCGCAACTATGCTCCCGTTGTTTCTATCAACCACATTCGCGGTTATATATTTCAATGACATGAATAGACGCAACACGTACCTTTTCATCAGCGTCATCGTGGTGGTATGAGTGCCTTACCTAAACAACATTGATTTAATTAGTTGAGGAGTTTCATCAAACACTTGAGATACAAATGAGAAAAAAATATAAAAGAAAAAAATAACTTACGTTTTAAATGTTGTTTAAATTGTTTGGAGATTATAAGTTAATTAGGTAAACCAGTCCCCTTTGTCTCCCTCACGGCCTGACTTGAAATCTTCTTCAACCAAAGTACCCAGTTGGGGAATGTCTAAAGAAGTTGCATTAAGATCGTTTCCAGCAGAGCAGAGTAGTGCAAAGAGTTGGGGAATGTCTTAAAGTGTATTTTTTGACCAGTTTTGTTGTTAAATTTCAGCTTCAGACGGGTAGGCCGATAAAGGTTATACACATTTCCTATATTTCACATAATAACTACCATAGAGTCAAGGGTTCGAATCTCATCACTAATGGGATTTGAGGTTGGTATAGCTTGAATTAAACTCTTACACCCGAATGTACCTGAACACAAACAATTGTAAACAAGCACGAACTTCTTAGAGGAAGTATGTTTTGTTTGAGGTTTTACTCCTAACTCGTTAAAAGTAAAAAAGTTCGGATTAAATCGAATCGGATGTTATTCGGAATAATCGGATTGTATCTTATTCAGAAAAATTGGATCAAAATTTTTGGAAAATTGGAATGGCAAAAGGCTATTTTATTCCGATCCAATATTTTTCGGAAAAAATCGAAAACGTAAAATAGGGTTCAAAAATTTGAAAATCAGATCGAATTTTCAAAAAAATCGTAAGTTTGGATTTTTTTTTTTTGCAGCACTAGGAAAAACTCAAAATATTGGATTGGTATGCACATCATGCACTATGATGATGATAATACATCCAATGCTTTGGTTTATCGACAAAGAAATCATCTATGGAACTCAAACTTACATTGACGACGGTAACGTTTTTAGGTTATCTGTATTCCTGAAACTATTGGGTTGTGCATAATATCTAAGTGTGTGGAGGAAACCAAGTGAAGTCATTTGGGTCACCCCATACCTTTCCTTAAAAGCATCGAGTTTTCTACAAGAGCAAATGTCTTATACAACGCAAATGAACAATTACTTTCGAAGAGACGTGCTTTCACACTTTCTGCTAAATCCGGCCAACGACAATTTATTTAGCCTCGTTAAAGATTGAGTTATCATCTCGTAAAAACAAGAAAAAAAATTAGTATTTCATTTTAGTTAAATGTTAATGATATTTTATCATTGTTTACTTTATGTATCAAGAAATGCAGTAAATTGATTGCCGTTGTCATGCCCGAGACGATTGATGAACGAGCTATTAACATAAAGCGGGAACTCGACCATAGCATAAGGATTGAGAATCATATGAAATCATGTAAAGAAAATAATATACGTTTCTCATTTCCGTTTCTGGTCGTTTACCTTATCCGTTTCACTTTTCAGTAACATAGCAAAAGAAGATGAATAATAGAGTGGGTCACTTGATGGTATTCTCCAGCCACATGTTTTTTGTTGTTGCTATGGTATGGGAGAGCCAATAGTCAAGAGCAGAGTGCTTCCAAATTCATCAATGAAACCGAAAAAACCAAAACAAAAAATACCATTTTTGTATGGTTGGTTTTGGTATGATAGTCTCAAATACCGAAAAACCGAAAATATCAAACCAAAATTACTAAAGTACATAAATACTAAACCAATGGACATCATAAACTTGGAATGTTCGAACTCATAAAAAAGTTTTATATATTCATAAGATCTCTATTATCATATTACCCCATATTAAAGATTACCTTTAGTATATGAAATCTCATTATGATATATTAAATTCTAGCAAATCGTTGTAATTTGGAAGCACTTCAGAAACCTGAAAATATACGAAAAAACCTGAAAATTACCAAAACCAAAATATACGAAAAAACCTGAAAATACCAAAAAACTGATAGTTTGGTTTTTGTTTTGGTATTACCTTTGGAGTCTTGGTTTTAGTATTGGTATTTGTGAAATACCAAACCAAACCGACCGATACCCACCCCTTCTCAAACTATTGGGTTGTGCATAATATCTAAGTGGTGGAAGAAACCAATTGAAGGCATTTGGGTCACCCTGTACCTTTCATTAAAAGCATTGAGCTTTCAGCAATAGCAAATGTCTTATACATTGCAAATGAACAATTACTTTCGAGAAGATGTGTTTTTCACACTTCCCGCCACCCAATGACAATTTATTTGGCCTTGTAAAAACAAGAAAAAAATTCAGTATTTCATTTTAGTTAAATGTTAATGATAAATTGTCATTGTTTACTTTATGTATGAAGATATGCAGTAAGAATTGTCACCCTGTACCTTTCATTGACGTTGCCATGCTCGAGACGATTGATGAACGAGTTATTAACATAAAGCGGGAACTCGGCCATAGCAAAAGGATTGAGAATCATACCGAATCATGTAAAGAAAATAATAAACGTTTCTCATTTCCCTTTCACTTTCCAGTAACATAGCAAAAGATGATCAATAATAGAGTGGATCAATTGATGGTATCCTCTACCCGCATCTTTTCTTTTGTTCAGGGCTGCAACTTTTGTCCAAACTTCCGATTTTTCCGATTTTGGAACCATATTTTGCAATTCCAATTTCCGAATTTTTTCGAAAAAATTCGGATCGGAATCGGATAGCATTGTGTAATTTCAAAATTCTGGATATTCCGATCCGATTATTCTGAATTTTCCTCCGTTCCAAATACCTTATGATCCGATTTAATCCGAAAAATATTTTAAATATCCCTCTGATCCGATTTAATTTCGAATAATCCGAATTGAAACATAAAACATTAGATCTTAAGATTCTTAACCTATGACATTCTCCACCACATTTCTTTCTCCATTCCACTGCCTCCATTCTCCACTGCCTCGATTTTGATTCACAGCGAAGAAGAAAAAGTTAAATCTCCTCTCTAGCTTCGATTTTGAATTATTAATTTTTGGAGAAGTGAGAACTCTGTTATTCTGAAATTTATTTCGAAATAGTCGGAATTCTGAAATTTCTGAAATTTTCGAATTCGGATTCATTTTTACAGTTCCGGAAAAAATCAGATGGGATCAGAATAGATTTTATAGTTAAAAAAAAATCGAAAAAATTCCGACCCCCTCCATTTCCGATCCAAAAACAGGCCTACTTTTATTGCTATGTACTTGTAGTATAAAGAGGGGTATGGGAGAGTCAAGAGCAGAGAGTGCTTCCAAACTTGGTTAGCTTCCAAACTTTCCACAAGATTGTGGTTTAAGTTTGCGTGTGGACTGTGTTGTACTTGTTGTAGTGGACTCCTATAGAAATTAGAATATATATATTATTAGTACTAATCCATCCTTATTCTCCAAATAATAAAAATTCTTTTGTATGTGCGTTGCAAAGAAAATAAAGATAGTGAGAAAGAATTTAAGGGTTCGGTGAAATTAAGATGGAGGTTTGGTGCTCCTTTAGCGTCCCCGAATCGGGCCCCGACAATTTTGCAAAATATTCAAATATTGAAAATATCCTTGAAATAAGGATATATTTTGTGGATTGTTAAGTCAATATTTGGCATTATAAAATTAATTGGTGAAAGAAACAGGAGTAGCTGTGCAGTGGGGTCTCCTCTAGAAACTCATAATCTATAGTCATCGGTTGGACTCCTCTTCTAGTCCTCATGCTTGGACCGCACGTTAGACTCCCCAAAATACTCTCAGCAGAGCCGTAATTGTGGAGTCCGGATTTGATACCCCTCCTTAACAGAGGGTTGTGCAAACCCACTCTTATTGGTTTAGGGTGTAGTGTTTAACATCTGTTAACTCTCTAGCCAATAAGAGAGATGGTTGGCAAATCCAGACTCGTAATTGTGGCAAGAACGAAAGAAGAATGCAATCTAGGTTGTTGTTATTGGTTGGTGCTGCTCTTCTACTTTCACTTCTTCAAATGTGTACTTGCAGTGAATACTCCCTGCCTTTCTATTGTGGTGACGATGCTTACTCGTATCCTTTTTGGGGAAATAATCGTCCGTACCTTTGTGGAGTGACCGAGTTTAAACTCGATTGCCGATATACCTACACCGAGATTGATATAAATTCACAAACTTACATAGTATTGAATATCAATGAAGCCAATCAGATTATGACAATAGTAAGATCTGATGTTTCGGGTTTGGGTTATTCCGCTTGTCCATCTGTATTCCTGAATGATACATAAAGTTATAACACTCCCTTTGAATATGCTTCTGGTACTCTGAACTACACTCTGTTCTATGATTGCCCTTCCAATTTATCTTTACGTCACGGCCGACTCAGTTGCGCCAAATAAAAACACTACTGAATGCCAAGGTAGTATTCGCATCCCAGTTCGTCCCTCATCTGTTAATCTCCCACATCAGAGATTTTGGAGAAAGGATTTGATGTGAAGTATGTTAGTAGTTATCATTCAGACTGTGTCAACTGTACTAATTCTGGTGGGGCTTGCGGATACGGCTCTGCGGATTTTCATTGTTTTCCATCAGGTAAGTTCATTTATTCTATTTAACTAAATTCCAGCTGAATGATAAATATGCTTTTTTCTGTAATCTCTTTTTATTTTTCATAGTGGACATTTTGTAAATATAAGAAAAATAATAATTAAGAACTACTTTCTTTGAAGGCAATTAATACTGCGTTTGGAGTTCCGGATTATCAAAATAATAATTAAGAAAAAACTAAATTTTGGAAGTAACATAATTATCTTCTATTGATTTCTATAGCTCAAAACATGGCTTATAGAGTAAAACATATAGTATATACAGTATACACTACAGTCTTTAATCGGCTAATATGATGATTATATTGCTGGAAATACAGACAAGACGCGCAGCAACTTGAGAAGGATTATCGCATTAGGTATGCTATTCATTGATCACCTTCTCTCCTTGTTCTACCCTAACCTTTACATCTCAAGCAACTTAAACAAGAGGATTGCATTAGGCACCTGTCTGTCTCAGTGGCTTCAGATGTTGCATTCATGCTCTCCGATATTTATTCTCGAGCTATACTAGTTCTTGATACTAGGTAACATTTATTTATTGGTCGTGTAACTAATCATTCTTCTTTCTTTTGCTTACAGTAATTGGACCTATTTCTGGATTTATTTTTCTGATTATACTTGCATGCATATGTTGGAGAAGGAAGTACTCATCAGTTAATTGAATTGTGTTTTGGAAGAAATCAAAAAATGATGAAAAGGTGGAGGAATTTTTACGAAATAATGGATCCATGGCTCCAAAAAGGTATCACTACTCAGATATTAGAAGAATGACAGACTCGTTCAAAGATAAACTGGGACAAGATGGCTTTGGTGGTGTCTTTAGAGGGAAACTTCTCGACGGCCAGCTAGTAGCTGTGAAGGTGATGAGAGAGTCCAAAGGTGACGGGGCAGATTTTATGAACGAGGTTGCAAGCATTAGCAGAACTTCACATGTGAACGTTGTGAGCTTGCTCGGATTTTGTTTTGATAGGTCTAAAAGAGCACTTATCTACGAATTCATGCCCAATGGTTCTCTTGAAAAGTTCATCTACAAGGATAAACAATTAGAAACAAGCTCAAGCCTTCCATGGGAAAAATTATACGAAAATGTGATTGGAGTTAGTCGTGGACTTGAGTACTTGCATCGTGGTTGCAACACACGTATTGTGCACTTCGACATAAAACCACATAATATCTTGTTAGACGAAGACTTCTGCCCTAAGATATCTGACTTTGGGTTAGCAAAACTATGTTCTACAAAAGAAAGTTATGTATCAATGTTGGATGCAAGAGGGACTGTTGGGTACATTGCCCCATAAGTGTTTTCTAGAAGCTTTGGAGTAGTTTCGCACAAGTCTGACGTTTATAGTTTTGGGATGATGATTCTTGAGATAGTTGGTGGAAGAAAGAACATTAATAGCCTAGCGGACCGTACAAGCGAAATCTATTTCCACACTGGATCCATACTTGTATCGAATTGAAAGAGGATCTGGGGCTTCAGGGAATAACATCTGAAACAGATGCAGAAATTACGAAGAAGATGATTATAGTAGGTTTGTGGTGCATACAAACAAACCCATTAGACAGGTCTCCGATGAGTAAAGTTGTCGATATGTTGGCAGGAAGCCTTGAATCCTTGCAAATTCCTCCCTAAGGCTTTTTTACCCTCTTCTTCAGGATCACAACATGATTCTTCGAGCACGTAAGTTTGGCAAAGTATTACACATTTCTAATGTGGCATTTGTAATATTTGATACAGACGATTCACTACATTTGTAATTCTATCGTAGCTTTAATTAAGCCTGAGATGGGCCTGTAATATTTAATATTTATGTAATGTTAATTACGCGTAGTACCTTTTCATTCTTTAAAACGACTGTTGGAAGGAGATTTTGAAGGAGGAATTTATTGTTATGTATGGTGGTTCGTAAGAGTTTTCAAGTATTGCTCAATATTCCAAACAGGGTGGGAGACGACGATACATAATCGCAGTTGCACGATTTTGCCCTTGTAGATCTCATCTGGTCAAGGGACATGTTCTACTCCCAATCAAGATACCAATAACAATCCAGGTATGTCTACCATACATTTCTACTTATTATGGTTATACAATCCATGTATGCTTGCCACCATGGGCATTCTTATTGCTCCTATGTTTACTTGGTGGCCTGCAATGCCTAGCTTTATAGGTTCTTTCCTTTTTCGCTATGTACTCAATTTACCAAGCTTTAGATTTAGATGAGGTTCCCCCTAGGAATTGTTAGAGGTGTGCTTTCCCTCATTCTTTTTCTATATTGTATTTTCTTCTTATATCAATAAAAAATCATTTTGCCTTAAAAAGAAAAGAAAAAGATAAGAGTATGTTTTGTTAGGATTTTAGCTGACAAATTATACGTTTTTAGGAAAAAATAATTTATTGTTGGAAATCAAGCGAAAATAAGCCAATATGGGGAAGTCGGAGTTTGTCAACCCTCCTAGGCTAAGCTATGTGCGACTAACAATTAGGTTTATTACCTATATTGAACCAGCTATTATTCTCCGAGGCTCATTTCTATCATAAATCCAAAACTATACATCCTTTTCACTCTCTTGCAAGAGGATTTCACTTAAAGTGGGTTTCGCACCTTAACCTGTTGCATACAAACCTTAACTTGTTGCATGTGAACATATGAATCCCAAACTATACATCCTTTTCATACGAACCTTAACCTGTTACACTGAAGACTGAAACTGGAGAGTTGCTTTAGGGATAGGTTCCTTCCCAATGAGAATAATTCAGATTCTGAGAGTACAAAGAACTCGGCCAACTGCTAAAACAGGCCGAGGAATGCTTGCTCTACCGTCTACACATCTAAACCATCATTGGGTTGCAAACTAAAAGCACAGTTTAGGTATAACCAACGTGCTAACGACGTTTAGGAAATAAGGATGTCGAAAATAAATGTCTGAGAATTGAAGTTCAAGCTCAATATCACCATTTTAACTCGTTTATCCAAATTTATCACACTACACAAGAACAAAATGCAAAAAACAATGTAGAAGAAGAAAAAATAGAAAACCTCATTACATTAGTACTCTCTGCCAAAAATAAATTTGTCTTAATTCTAAACATTCACCAACAAGTCCGCTAGGATTATATTTTGATTCCATACAATTTGTCTTAAAATTTGATTTCATACAATTTATTTTGCAAAGACGTCAAAGATCATCGATTTTTGGTGGAGGCGACAAGATCCGCTAGGATTATATTTTAGAATTTGAAATGTTACGATTTCATCAATTTGGGAGGAATAATGACCTTTATTTTTAGGGGGAGGATTCCCCTACACCCTCAAAGGCGCTACACACCCGCTACACTCTCCTCAAGTCACTCAAAACGCCAACTCAACATCTCTCGCTCTCCCACTCAGCGTTGACGTGGCGAGAAAAAAAAAAACAATACAATACAAAAGAAAAGAAAAGAAAAAACTCTCTCTCTGCATTCAACTTACTCTCTCTCTCTCACTCGCTCTGTACGCCCAAATTTAAATTCAAATTTCACTCTATCTCTCTCTCTCCCGCCGTTTCTCGCCACTCAATCACTCTCTCTCAGCCTCCAACTTTAAATTTTTGTGTCTCTGGTTAAGATACGAAACTTTCTCAGTGTCTCTCATTATTTTCATTATCATGTCAAAACTGTATTTCGTGAACCGAATGTTGGAATTGTACTACGGAGGTAACTTGGTTTTTGATCTTGCTTGAATAACAGGTGGTCAGTGGACGACATCTGAGCATCTACCAATATCTACTCTAAAAATCGAACGGCTTAGTGGTGTATGTGGCATAATTTGTTCCCTCTACATTTGGCTATGCGACAATTTAATAGTGGCGTATAAATGTCGAATCCAGATGTCCTTGAGAAAAAAATGTCGACCTTATCTGGATTCGACATTTAATGTGTCGAATCCAGATTTCCTCGACAAATAATTGTCGACTTCACATGAATTCGACAATTGATTGTCGATGAAATCTGGATTCGACAAATTTTTAGTCGGCAATAGTATTTTATGGTTGTACGTATAAATACTCGTTGTGGTGGTTTGAGGGTCCCTTATTTCGACAATTAATTGCTATAACAAACGGAAGTGACTTGTAATTCGTATGTAATCAGAGCTTTTGTTATGAAAAATAGTGTTTCCTTCCTTCTGCATTTGTGGTTGCTTGTCTGTGAGTTTTCATTCCGTTTGTTCTTCTGGCTGTATGAATGTCTTTGATTAATTGTATCAAATAATTCGTCTTATATGACAGGATAATAAGATGGAAGATTCATGTGAACCAGATCGGTCAAAGGTAATTGGAGATGAATCACCACCAAGGGTTGCCAATGAACGTACGACGGGTGTGGGTTCCGGAACATCTGATTGCTCCGATGATTCTTTGTTTGTGGAGACGCCATACGAAGGGCAAACTTTTGATACAGTGGATGAGGCAAGTTTCTTCTATTTTGATGCATACGAAGAGCAACTCCAAAAAACAACCAATATCGGAGGAGATAGCACAAGCAATATTTTGTTGTTTGAGCAACGATTTGTAGAAAAAAAAACAAACTTCGGGTACAAGTGAACAAGATGGGAAGAAGCGTTCTTCTTACCAATGCGGGTGTAAAGCGACTTTGAACATCAATTGAAGAGAAAATCTTGGAAGATATGTTGTTATGAGTTTCTCAGATGTTCATAACCACAACCTTATCTCTCCACGAAACCACCATCGTATGAAGATTAATCATTTTTTCCCTAAAGCTGCAAAAAACCTAACAAAGACTTTTGAGCTTCACAATATCTCAGTGAGCAAGGTGCCTGCTTTATTCTCAAATAAGACCTTCAACAAACGTGATTGTTACAACCACAGAGCCAAAGTTAACAAGGAACGTATATTGAGTGGCAATGCACAGGCTGCATTGGATTGGTTCAAGAAAAAACAAGTCGATGATCCTATGTTCTACTTTGACATTCAGCTCGATGATGATGACAGAGCACTTTTTTTTTTTAAATAGATGGGCGATCCCGAATGGCATATGAGGCTTTTGGGGATGTGCTGACTTTTGACACCACTTATAGGACAAACGTTTATAAGATGCCATTTGCTTCATTTGCGGGAATAAACAACCACTACCAAACAATCCAACTTGGATGTGCTTTGTTGAGGAATGAGCAAGAGACCACTTTTACATGGTCTCATTCCATACATGGCTAAAGACGATAAGCAATAAGCACCCGACGGTTATTATCACTAACCAAGATGCTGCAATGGGTGCCGCCATCCCCAAGGTTAGTCTCAGTCTTATGTTTACAGGAATTGTTATAATTGTCGACAAGTCCCTATGTCGACAATTATAGCTAAAATAATTGTCGAAATGGACAAACTCGACAATATTTTTTGTCGAAGATCATGAATTCAACAATTTATTTTGTCCAAGATCATGAAGTCGACAATATTCTGTCGAAGATCATGAAGTCGACAATTTTTTTGTCGAAGATCATGAAGTCGACAATCTATCTGTATTATCTAGTATCTGCATTCTGTCGAAATGGACAAACTCGACAATTTATTTTGTCGAAGATCATGAAGTCGACAATATTTTGTCGAATTTCATGAAATCGACAATATATTTTGTCGAAAATCATAAACTCGACAATCCATCTGTGTTATCTAATATCTGTATTTTGTCGAAGGTCTTCCTAAACACCAGACATCAGCTTTGCCTATGGCCCATCATATACAAGTTCCCTAAAAAAATTGGTCATGTCTATCGAGATCCATCTACATTCAAGAGTGATATAGATTCAATTATCCACAACACATACGATCTTGTAGACTTCGATAGAAGGTGGGTCGAGCTTATGAAGAAACATAATCTTGATGACAACAATTGGATGCAAGTCTTATTTAATATCAGAGAAAGATGGATTCCTTTGTGGAATAGAGGTACTTTCTATGCTGGCATGAGTACTACTGGCAGAAGTGAGTCAACAAACAATTTCTTCAATGGTTGGCTACTTCCTTCAACTGGTCTGTACAGTTTCGTGACAAAATATGCAACAGCTCTATTAGAGACATTTGAAAGAGAGAAGGAAGAGAACTTTCAATCCGAACATAGATATCGGCAAGTCGGACCTCATCAGGCTCTACTAAAACATGCAGCAAAGATTTATACGGGGAAAATTTTCCATAAAGTTGAAGACCAATTCAATCAAATTGTGCGGTTCATATCAATAGAAAAGAGCGTAGACAGAAACGTTTGAGAAATAATTTTGAAGTCACATAGTGGACCGCCTGAAAGTTTTGAGTTGAAGATAGACTTGGCTGGCCTGACAGGCCATTGTGAATGCAAGTTGTTCGAGTATGTAGGTCTGCCATGTTGTCATCTCTTCAAGGTTTTCTCCAAATATGATATTCTCCAAATTCCATATGCATTCATTCTACCAAGGTGGAAGATTGGTGTAAACAAATATTCTCGATCGTACGACGAGAGTTTCTTAGATGGAGATAACTTGAGAAAACTATTACGTCATAGCCACCTTCCACTTCGCGCAGCAAACCTATTTAAGAGGGCATCAAAAAATAAAGCAAACTTCGAATATGCCATTTCAAGGCTGGACGAGCTTGAGACACATCTAGATGCGTACGATGCATCTCTGACTCAACTCTCAGGGGCGGATCCTTCAATGTCAACTCCATTAACAGAGACAGTAATGCCTTCAACTCCTATGATGTCATAAACTCCTATTTTGGATCCTCTTGTGGCACGAAACAAAGGCCGTGCAAAAGATGATCACAAGAAAAGTGGAAGATGAAAGGGCAAAATGGAGATGGCTGTGGAGAAGAGAAAGAGGACATGCAAGCCTGTGGAGTCTTTGGCAGCCACGAAAAACACACTTGCCCACAATTAAAATTATTGTTTAAAAAAACAAAAGCTGGTGAGTATCATAAAATTATAAATAAGTACTTCCCAACAACTTCTACGATAACATATGTTGAATATTACTAACTTATTTTCCCTGTTTCATAAGTATGTGCTTCAAATCAGGATGGACTCGAGCCACAGTCAGACGACAATGGTGTTAAAAGTTGCTGAAGATGTTCATATGATTTAGGATTAGAGACATCATTAGAAGAGGACGCTGGTGGACCACATTTTTTCTGACTAATCAAAGGCTGTGCGTTTGTAACTATTTCTGATGTAATGCTCCCCTGTTTGAAATCGAATATTTCTTTTCTGAGTTGTTATTGTATCTATTATTGTGGAATTGTCAGATTATTGTCGAATTACTATAAACTCGGCAATTAATTGTCGAACTGCTTTAAATTCGACAAACTCGACAATTAATTGTCAAAAAACTATGAACTCGACAATTAATTGTCGAAAAACTATGAACTCGACAATTAATTGTCAAAAAACTATGAACTCGACAATTAATTGTCGAAAAACTATGAACTCGATAATTAATTGTTGAAAAACTATGAACTTGACAATTAAGTGTTCTCCCTATATCTACAACTCGACAATTACAAGTGTCTGACATGTTATTGTCAATTGAACCTTCAACTCCCCTCCACTATTGCATATTTTTTTCTACTTCTCTCCACAAGGTATAAAAAATACATAGATGGAATAAAAATTGTACATCATCAAAGAATATACAAATATGTACAACATTCAAGAAAAAAATCATTTATGTTGTAATCCCGTAGGTTAACATTGTTGTCTCTCAACAACTTCATCCAAGCTTCATTTGGCGTGTCAAAATAGTTCTTCACAAAAGCATCTGGAATATCCAATTGTACATGCGCCCACCACAGTGTAGAAACTGGAGGAATATGTGATTGGTACTTGGTCTTCAATTTTACAAAGTTTTCATTTTATGTCATTCCAACCCACCAATACTTCGTACTATCATCAAGAATGTTTTCAAACCTCTTCTTTTTGGTAATCTTGTTGTTTGCTTTCGGCCAAAACAAAGGTAGAAACGTTAGGGCCTCCTTGTTGCTAATGAAGATGACCACCTTCTCGTAATATATTGCCAACAAATTACCCATATACAAATATTCCACGAACACACCATTGAACTTAAAGGCCCGTAGCAAAGTTTTGTACCTTCTCTCTCCCAAATGACTGTAAGCTACATCCAACCTCTGACTGAAAACGCTCTTCCAATAAGGAGGTTTCTTTGTCATCAAGGTATACAAGTAATCATTCACATTCAAGAACTTCATTTGGCTCTTATACGCATATGACGCAGCAACCCTAAACACTGTGTTACCATCCCTTTCAACATCGCGTATATCAAGTTGGAACCAATTAAATGGTTCAAACAAAGTCTGTCTTAGATTAGTTCTTTTATCAATCTTCTTCAACCTTGAATCGATCATTTCTTGATACTCCCCCCTTCCCGATAATATTATGTCATCTTCGTATTCCCCCTTTGGACCTTCTTGAGCAATTGTTAAGAGTTTAGTAAACTGCCTACTTAGTTCCTCGTATGTCGGGTCTTCAGTATCTTCAATATCCCCTCCTTCAATAGCGCCTTTCAGTGCCAGTCGCCACACTCCCTATAGCGCAAACACGACCACAATAGCGTAGTTAGAAATTAGAACAAAGTAATTTAAAACATAAATACTTTGACGCAGGTGGATGACAAAGGTGGACACACCCATTCATTGTTGTTAGTTTCTAGAATGAATCTCATCTCTTCAGATATCGTCAGTTTGGTTTGCATAGCCCATTTAGATCCACATGATTAGTATTTTGAGAAAAACAAAATAGAAGTCGCAGTATAACTTACCAGCCTTTCGGTTTTGTGGATGTATTTGGCATACCACCTGTCATGAGTAACCTTCACCTATAAATAATGGATTTATACATAAACATACAAAATCAGCATAGGCTGGTTCATGGAAATAATTTGTCGAATTCAATTAATTTCGACAATTTATTGTCGAAATACAAGTCATTCGACAAATTATTGTCGAAAAAATAATTCATTCGACAAATTATTGTCGAATAAAAATTCATGCGATAATAAATTGTCGAATGAATATAAATTCGACAATTACGTGATTCGGATTTCGTCAAATAAATTGGGAATCGACACATTATTGTTGACTTCGACAATTAAGTTTCGACACTACCAATTTCACAATTTGCAACTACGAGACTAGGTGTTAAATAGGACAACTTTTGCTTGAGCAAGATTCCAAAGGGCATATATATAATGGGATCCCATATAATTTCTATAAACAATTTAATATCAATGTACATGGGATTACTTCAATGTTAAATTGCAAGTCTCTTCAAGCATAAAATTAAACAACCGCATCAATGTACATTACTACAAAATGTCTTGTCAATGACCTTCGTCAAAATCAACTTACATTCCTATCTCCCTCACTCAATCTCCTTTGAGCTTCTTCAAATTTCGTATTTAACTCGTCGTACTTCTGTTTCCACTTTTCGGCCTCTAAGTGGTCATTTTCCTCTGAGTGTGGAACCAAGTTGAGTTGTACAAATGCCATAGAAAGATATTCATGAAAAAACTCATAAAGAACGTATAGCTCTAGGGAATTACCTGTACTATATTTCTATATATAAGATTGATGCGGTACTGCTGAGTTCTAGGTAAGGGTTGTGCTTCTTGGTTTACATAAACTTTTTCCATCAACTTGTCATTGATAATGCTCAACGTTTCACACTTTTTCACCTGTTATCAATCATAAATGAGTAATTCCAAAGGAAAGAATAACTGTTAAAGAAATTGTTTCTTCTTGGGAGTAATAGTACTTACTTTGTCTGCTAGTTGCATTTGTAGATCTTCTACCATTTTCTTCTTCGATTCGCACTCCAATATCTGATAACAAACTTGTATTTAAGAAATGACTAGGAATACCTATGATATCTACAAAAACCGCGTAAGGAAGGGAATGTTAAAACATGTACGAATACCTTCTCATTCAATTTCTTTTCACAGATAGAGTTGGCAACATCCTTCACTTGAATGTCTGCTTGCATTCTTAGGTTTACCTCCATCAAAAACGCACATTCTGTAATAGTAACAAGTGAGTAACAAAGTTATTACAAGGCAATTCCCTTCCCAATATATGTATTACAAGGCAACTATAACTTAAAAAGTTTGTTAGAGTGCACACCTTCGCTGCCAACACCTCCACCAAACTGACCTCGCCGGGTCCTTCATCACCTCGGCCGATCCTCCACCACCTTTATTTTGGCTATGCGGGACCTCAACCTATAAAAGAGTAGAGCCAAATATTAAAAGAATGAAGAAAGATACCTAAAACACTATAAGTACAATCAAATACTCGCATTCTCCCTCTGGGAAATACCACCCCTATCCCCCAATACCCTCCCATCGTCGTAATCGCCATCGTCGGCAAGATTAATAACATCTGGGCAAAGCTTGGTGAAGGAAACTGAATTGAACCATTCAAAGTATCATTTAGTACAAACGGGGATCCCATCGTGGACTTTCCTGCCCTTCGTCAAAATGATAGAGTCCCTCTATTTCCCTTCAAAGAATAAATCCCTCCCATTATACTTTGGCTTGTATGCGCATGGTTCATCACCAAAATGCAAGCCATTCTGTTCAACACAAGTAGGAGCCTGAGGCACAGGTTGCCTTCGGTTGAACTATCTCTGTACTCGGTCAGGATAATATAGTTCATTATGTTCAGGACTACAGAGGAGACCTGTGAAGCTAGCTACTTCTTTGAAGTTATGTTTGTCCTCACTCTTCTCTAAGTATAGGTCCCAGACGACTTGCAACAGAAATTATAGATTGATTAGTTAGGTAAATAAAGTGAAACAATGTTTAATATATTGTCGAATTCTAACAATTCGACAATAAAGAATGTTTTATTGCCGAATTGTATGAATTCGACAATAAGTGTAGCTTTGTTTTTTGGCGAATTCTATGAATTCGACAAAAAAATCTCTGTTTTTGTCGAATTTTATGAATTCGACAAAAACTATGTTTTATTTATTGTCGAATTCTATTATTTCGACAAAAAGTAAACATTGTTTTTTTTGTCGAATTCACTTAATTCGATAAAAAATAGCATTTTCTGTCGAGTTCATAAAATTCAACAAAACACAAAGCTTTCTTCATTGTCGAATTCATACAATTCGACAATAAAGAAAGCTTTGTTTCTTGTCAAATTCACATAACTCGACACTTATTCAAAAAGTTAAAAAAATAACAAATAAAGGTTTCAACTTACATCTTGAAGCTTATAAATGTCCAAAGCTTCTCTAAACATGTTCAAAGCAGCTGAACCACTTTGCGCGTTTGTCGTCTTAGTCCAAGACCACCTCGTACAGAACTCAGCAGTACCGGATTGATTATGTGTTGGAATACCAAATATCCAGGACTGTCAAAATAAATAAACTTCAATCACAAGTAAAGAAAACAACAATCCAGCAACAAAACCAAATAATGTATGTTGCAAAAACTCACCTCTAGCAATGTAGTACAACATGCAAACCCTTTTTTGCATTCACCCTCGATGAAGCACCTAAACTGTAGTACAGGTGTGCCAATGTCGCAGCTCCCCATGACCATGGTTTATTTACGTCCTTGTCCTGAAAGAAGTTAAGGTACTTAACTGATACATCTCTCCCTTTCTTGGTAGGGAAGAGAAAAAAATCCAAGAACGTATAGCATGTACGCTTTCCCAACCATACACGAAGACAACTTGATAGGGGAAGAGGAAGAAGATGCTGATTGGGGGGCATTTGTTCCAACCTTCCCAGCGAAGAAATCTACTATCTTCTTCAGGGAAAGAGATATTCCCTGACCCCCGACTTTCAAATCGGGGTAAACCCTGTCAGGCAGATACATAGATTTCCTAAAGATTTCTTTAACAGCCGTTGCACCCCACTTCCCCTCCACAACAGTGAGGTCACCATCAACCCTCAAGCCAATCAGCATGGACGCATCCTCCTAGGTGATAGTCATCTCGCCCCACTTGAAATGAAAAGTATTGGTCTTTGGATGTCACCACTCACAGAAGGCTGTAATCAACGCAGCATTGTAGTACTTATAAGAGATGGCTCCAATCCTGCCGAGACCCCAAAGATTCACAATGTTTTAAACCCTTTCAATCTCTTCCCCAAGCTCCCACGTAGGACTGTGGTGATAGACACATAGACAGCCTAGGTCCTGTAAATACAATATAAAGTCATGTGTCATTCCCACGAAGAAAAAGTGTCGAATTTATAGCAATACGACAATTTCTTGTCGAATTAATAGAAATTCGATAATTAATTGTCAAAAAACTATGACTTCAAAAATTAATTGTCGAATGTCTTGAATTCGACAACATAGAAGGAAAACACTTGATTAGATTGGTTTGTTCTGTGTATCTGTCCAAGAACTCGGAAAGCTCGTCAATAGAGAAGGGTCCCTTGGGCAATATTCGCCAGCTCCTTGTTCGAAGTTTCTGTCCCCATGGAGAACTTCTTCTTCTGTGGTTGTAGTTCTTTGTTGTTCAATAGTGGCGTTATGAAAAATTTTAGGTTGTGGAACTTCTGCAGTTGGAAATTTCTCGCGTTCTACGAAGAAATCCCTACTAGATTGGGTTGTTGGTGTACCTTGGGAATCAGAGCTACTAGACTCAACGGCTGAAGAGTCTTGGGAAGAGTTTTCTTCATGTGTGACCGACATACGTGGGACACTGTTACTTATCGAGGAATCCCTTACTGGTACCCTAATAGAACATGTTTTTATTCTTTTCGCAGGAATACGGGGCAGGTTGTTATAATTCGGATGCGACGGATCTTCTCGTTCATCATTTAGCTTCTTTCTTAGGGAGGCCGTTGGTACTATCTTTCCTCTTGTTGGGGGTTTCTTGCGTGCGACCTTTGGTGCCATCCTGCACAAAATTCAATAGAACTGTCATCTCAGAAATTGTCGAATGTGCTAAAGTTATACAATTAATTGTCGAAATCATATAAATTCGACAATTAATTGTCGCCTTTCAATAAATTCGACAATTAATTGTCGATTTCATAGTTTTTCGATAATTTATTATCGACTTCATACCGAATCGGCAATTAATTATCGAATGTATTGAAATTGGACAAATACTTGTCGAATTTCTATGATTTCGACAATTAATTTTCGAATAAAGACAGATATTCGATAGATTTATGTCGAATACTTCAAAATCGACAAATGTTCAAAAAAAAATTTCTTCAGAATCTTCATAGAACACAAATGGGGAGAGTAGTTTTAATACAAATTGCATTTCATACCTGATTCTGACGGGGAGAGAGAGGGAGAGAGAGAGAGAGCAAGGAGTTGTCGTCGGAGATGATCGCTGCAAGCGAGAGACTGAGTTGAGTGAGACTGAGAGTGACAGTGACACCACTGAGTGATGCGAGTGAGTTGTTGAGTGAGGCGAGTGAGAGAGAGAGTGAGTTTTTTTTTTTACTCGTCACATAGAGAGTTGAGTGGGAGAGAAAGAGCTGAGCAGCTGAGCTGGAGAGATGAGTGGCTTGAGGAGAGTGTAGCTGAGTGTATAGCGTTTTTGGTATGTAGGGGAATCTCTCCTTTTGTTTTTTGGTACAAGTTACACAATAATTTATTTTCGGTAGATGATTTTATTTTATTTTATTTATGGTCAAAAAGGGATAATATGGAATTATGAAAAAGAGAACATATATATGAGATAGAGATGCCAACTAAAACCACCTCACCTGCATACATAATCTAGATCATCGGTTTCGGTATACCCGAGCGGAGCACGTGTCACGTGTGTGACACCCATTATATGTGTGGTGAACGACCGGATTAAGAGTCAATCAAAAATAACAAATGGCATCAACAACAACCCAACATATGATTCGTGCAATAATTTTCCAAAACCACCAAAAACCCAATCCCACAAATCCAAATCTCATTAGCTTCATCTCCACCTCTCCTTGTTCCCCAATCACCTCCTCCATGACCACCAACAACAACGGCCAAGCCGAAGAACGGCGCGCGAAAACCGTGAGGGTGTCAATAAAGGGTAGAGTTCAAGGAGTGTTCTACCGTAATTGGACGGTAGAAAACGCGAGGGAATTGGGTATGAATGGTTGGGTACGAAACAGGAGAGATGGGTCAGTGGAAGCATTGTTTTCTGGGGATACTCAATTAGTTGATCGGATGGTTGAGAAATGTAGGTGTGGTCCTAATGGTGCGTCTGTTACTGGTTTGCAAGTGCACCCTTCGAGTGAAACTGCTGGAGATGGGTTTCAGAAAAAACCAACACTCTAAAATTGTACTTTTGAGTAGGGATTGTAGTTTTGTTGGAGATGTGAAGTATGTTAATGGATTCTAATTTCATTTGGTATTTTTGGTAGAGTGATTAGTGTTGTTTCAAGCGCAAAAACTATTTTTGGTGTGCACCAAATGAAGGGGGTGTTTGTTTTAAGTGAAAAAAAACCAATGATTTGGTTCATGGTGATAAATTATGAATTAAGTGGGATGCTTCGGTTTGATTGTGGGATAAGTGTCATTGTGAGGATTGGATAAAATTGGTAAGGCCTCGATTAATAATTGCTGTATTCATGTGGTACGGCCTCAAATTGGTCATCCAAAAAAAAAAAAATGATGTCCAACACTCGAATGTACAAGTAATAAGGATCTCAAGTCTAACTAGGTAAAAATGAGAGCAAAAACTTGAACAGAATCTGATGTATCTTCAGAGAGGAAAAATTTAGCTCTTTTTCCTATTCTGCAACCCGAGGTCTGATTTAAGTGTAGGAGATTTGATTTATGAAAACCATCCATTTATCAAGGCAAAATACTACACAGAAATACAAAAACTCGGATGTTCCTTCCTCAATACAGTTTTACAATTTTACAGTTTTAATATCAAGGGTTTTCAACCACAACTTCATGTGTTTTTCGAATCAGCTCAAGGAGGTATGTTGCTTTCCGCTTAGCCCGATCAGTTCCGTGCTCAGACAATCCAGTCAATGCCTCTTCTGCACCAACTTCTTTCGCAGTTTCCAAGTGCTGGGGATCAACTGTGCATAATGACCATAACACAGCTGCAGCATTCTCCTTGTTTCTTGGGGATCCAGTCCTGACAACCTCAACCAAAACTGGTATTGGCTCCGCTTGACCAATCGCCGCCTTGCCTTCTTGATGACTCGCAAGAATAGCTAATAAAGCTAGTGCTTCGTCAATCATTCCACATCCTGCGTCCACCAACAACCTCATAAGCGGGCCAACAATCCCTGCCCTCACGGCTCTAACCTTGTTTCCTTGATAGATTGACAGGTTGAAAATGGCGGTAGCAGCGTCCTTCTTCCCTCTTGGACTTCCATTACAGAGTAACTCAATTAGGGCGGGAATTGCCCCGGCTGCTCCAATAGCAACTTTGTTCTCGTCAACAACGGATAAACTGAAAAGGGTAGCAGCTGCATTTTCCCTCGCTTCCATACTTCCGTTCTTAAGGACATCAACTATATCAGGGATTGCTCCTGCGTTTACTATACTGCCCTTGTTATTTTCATGGATAGAAAGGTTGAGAAGAGCTGTAACTGCGTGTTCTTGGGTTCTTTGATCCGGAGAGGACAGTAACTCCACAAGAAGGGGAATAGCACCTGCCTCTGCGATACAAACTCTGTTATCGGCATTCCTCTTTGCTAGTAACCGAAGTTCACCTGAGGCTGCTCTCTGATCTTCTGAGTTTCCATTCATTAACTTCTGTAGTAATCTTTCCATAGCTGCGCGGTCGCAGTCTGAAGTAGAGGTCCCGGCTTTCTTGTTTCTACAACTTCTTTGGCTTTTTGGCAACTCAACCCCATTACTCTCACACCATTGAGCTATTAGACTTTTCAATACGTAGTTCGGTGTGAGGGCTGTGTGTAGTAGAGTTTGTTGGGTCTTTGGACATGTCTTGTGACCAGAGTCTAGCCATTTCTGAATACAAGATCGTTCGTAAGTCTGCAAAAAGAAGTAAAGAAGTTAGTGAAGAATGGAATTGCAGTTGGAATCAAGAATTGAATTCAGCAGTTCCCATAAGTGTTATTGTTCTGGACATTACAACAATTTGCAGCTTCAAGTAAAGAAGTCAGTGATTTACAATATCTGTTAATGTAGAATACACTGTTTCACAGTTAAGGGTAAAATCCAAGGATCAAATATCAAAATTCCATTGACAGATTGGTAGAGCCAAATAAATATCAGTCCAATTCTATACATATGTTGTTAAAACGAATACAAAATTGGTTGATATATCAAATACATATCCTTTATTCCTATATACTGATACTAGATTTTAGTATCTCAAATTCATAAATGACGAAGTTGAATTTTAGATAAATCAAGCGATATCATTACTTACGATACACATTGTGATGTTGTCATCATTATATATTTTTCTTTTGAAACTATCTAGTCTACATATCCAACTTCTGAAATTTGACATTATACCAGTCTGAAATAATGCCCGATATTTTGTGATAAGTTATGTGGTCGTACCCACGACAACACATTGCACGTTTTGTACGTCGTGTGCGCACATTTTTATTTAGTTATTGCTATTTACTATAATTCCTAGAATAATAGAACTAGGATCCTAATTAGATTAATATTAGTGTTTCTATTTGTGCTAGGTCTCTTCTCTTATAAAAGAGAGCCTCAGTTTAGTTTATTTTCGATGTTGGTTTGAGTGAGAGAGAAAGAGAGAGAAGGCTTAGCCTTAGAGAGTTATGTAGAGTTTGGGGTAAAACTCATAAATTTTAAACCGATTAAGTGAGTTTAATTCAAAGGCAATTTTTAGGTTAGTTTACTTGTGGTAATTTAGATTGTTGCTTCCGCGCAGTTTCTATAATTTTGAATCACGGTTTTCTTATGGAATATATAACACGTAAAGGCCCTATAATGTTATACAATAATATCATTATAAACATGTTCTTTTTATTATTAAATCATGGTAGTAGAAGTTTCAAGGGGATAAAAATTGAAACCTGTCCAGTAGAAACGATAACAGGATCTTTCATCAACTCGAGAGATATTGGGCATCGGAAATCATCTGGGATAACAAGAGATCTGCGTTTCATGAAGCTCTTTTCGCTTTCGGGAGCGTTCAAATCCGGATTTTCAGAGAGGACATTGTCCTTTAGCTTTTTAAGCAAATCCGACATATCTTCAAGGCAGTCCCCTGGATCTCCATTGCTAGCAATTACAATTTCATGTAACGCAAGTGACTCTTTCATCACATCGTCAATGGTTTTAAGTTGTAGTTTTTCTGAAAGTCGTTTTAGGATCGCAGAGTTAGGTTCTTTTTCTTTCTGAACCATCAGCAAATCCATTTTCAGTTGTAGATCAGGTACATATTTTCTTTCTTTCGCCCTTCGGAATTGAGCATGCACAAGTTCAACCTGAAATAGCAAAACTGTAAATACTGGCACTCATTAAATTGTATTTGTGATATTAATTTTTTTTGAAAGATATGTAAATTTTAGAAGCAAAGCAGATGATTGGCTGTAACAGGACCTGTTCTTGAACTTCTTCTGATATATCAAGTTTACTGTAGGAAATCTCGTCCAATGCTTTCTCAATTTTTTCTGTCACCCCGAAAAAACTTTCCGTGGTACTTTCATTTTGAAGAGCCTGCAACATTAAAAAAAAATCAATGTGCTCTACTTATTATCTCTTTAGAGAGTAAATAATACAGTTTACAAGAAAGGAAGCTCAAAAAAGTGGGTAAAACCACAGAAAAAATTCCTAAGGAACTACATCATCATAGTACATTCTCCTATTTTAGGTTCTCAAATCATGTATAAGCTAGAGAAGAGGAGGAAAGATGTAGAGATTGATAATTATTTCTTTCAAGTATCGACTTTACACTCGGACACACGTGTCCAACACTATTTACAAGGTACTTAACAATTTTCTACCGTTTTCGACACCCCATACCAGTGTGTATCCATGTCGTTGTTATCTAAAAACAAAGATGAAATAAATACTCGGATATTTCAAACAAAGTCTATAGAGCTTGTACACCCAAGCAGATATTACTTTTCATCACTTGCTAAACATGACAGACTTTCCTAAATCTTACACCCTTCATTTACAACAATTTTCATGGCTCTAGCTTCTAGGTATTCCTTTTTCTTCTATACCGAAAATTTATCTTACTTCAGTCAAATATCTTCATTTTTCACCAAAACAATGATTTTACCTCTCAAAACTTAAAAAATCCACTCACCTAATCTAATACCCTCCCAAAATCCAAAACAAACTCACCTTCATCACGTTGTCACCTGGACAGTCAATCCTACAGCTTGTACACCCCCAAAAGGCATTTCAACAGTGATCACCACAGAGTTAACTTTCATGACTATAATGTGAAACCCTGACAAACCACAAAACTTTGAGTCCCACATTCAACCTTTTTTGCCTCCACATTTTACACCCCAATCCCCCATTCATCATCGACAAGGTGCATTTGCGCCCGATATCTTATTGATTTGACATCATAAGCTTCCAGGAATATGTTTTATGACAATTGCTTGCTCAGGCACGTTAGCCTCATCCAGTGAAGAAAACTGTGAGTTTGAAAACATTTCATATTGGGGGTTTTGCACATTCAACCTTTTTGCTTCCATTTCTTACACCCTATTTCCCTAATCTTCAACAACACACAACACTCAAACTCGACATCATACAATTCCAGGAAGCTGCTTTATGACGTATGCTTACACAGATGCGTTGGCATCATTCAGCAAAGGAAACTGCACGTTTGAAACATTTCACAGTGGCGGGTCCGCAGAACAGCATACAGTGCGCGGTGTTTGTTGCATGATGCATGATTTCATCTTTCAGTAGTACAAGACAAGATCTGAAAACTACTGAATTAATGGGATTCGTTTCTCAAAAGGGGTGTCCCAAATTCTATTATTGTATATCTCACTATGTTCTATAGGTGTTTTATTGCTCGGAACTCCAAATTTCCCACGGTTGAACCTGTTGAATAACACCCCAATATTTCAAATCTCAACCCCATTGCCATGCATTGATCTAGTCACATGTACAGTTCACTTAACAGGGATTCGATCATTCGCATCAGATATAAACGTCTTCCGTTACCGAAATTCGCTTCTGAACCAAAATACCTGAACGGATCAGTCAGACATGCTCAATTCAGTGATGCACACACAATTCCCATTCTCACTCGCACCACCCGTTTACAGCATTAAGAAACTAGTTTTCGAAACAAAAGAAATGGGCTCTGACTCTTTCAAGTCTTCCGGGCAAACCAATTTTGTTTTTCAATCATAGGGGTATCTTCATTACAGAGTCAGGTCAACTCAAACAACTTTACAGGTTTTATCGGGGCGATCAGACGCTTTACCAAACAAATCAATATCATCTACTAACTAAATAATCAAAAACACACATAATTCAACATGTTTATCCTATAACCAAAATGAACTCATGAACAACAAATTATACCTGATATAGCTTACTCCCATCATTGACCGCTCTCAAAACCTCCTTCGCCTCATCCAACGCCTTCTTCAACTCCACAAAAGCTCGAACCTCTTCACCCTCAAGAACCACATCACTCTCCTTCAACTCCTCAAAAAGAGGACTCAAAAGCTTCACTCTTCTCACAAGATTACTATAAAGTTTCTTTGATTGACTCTTACACTCTGGAAACCCTGATATCTCTTTAATCACTTCAAACAACTGATTCACTACTCTCTTTTGCTCTTCCTCCATTTACACAAACCCTAGAAACAAAATAAAACCCTAATTTCGCTCTTTTGAATCAACAACAACAACAACAAACCCTAATTATACACCATTAGAGCTCAAATGAAAAGCTTTGATAATTTATGAAGATCAAAGTATCGTTGAATTTATCAGAAAACTACGATATTTTTTTATATTGTGATGTTTTAGTTCCGATATTTTTTATTTTAAAGCCCGGTTTGAATCTTTCGTGATTTTTTTGTGAAATTAATTGTAAATATTGACGGTGGAGATTTGTTGAGATGGACGGCAGTAAAGGTTGAAATGAGAGTGGACAAAGAGAAATGGTCCGAAGGAGGCGACTTTGAATCCAATAATTAGAGTTTTATTGAATTATTCGTTGGCGTCTTATGTAATTCATGGTTAATAAATCATGTTTAATTGTCATTTTAGGACCCACAATGATAATGAAATTAGTGGAATATTTCTCACGCGTAAAAAAAATGAAGATTGGGGTTGTACTTGGGTGGCTAATATTTGAGAGTCCACTATAGATGCTCAGGAACATGTGTGATGCTTTTGTATTTGTTCTCCTGCTTCGTCAACTGATATTTGTAGGCAGATTTTGAACACTGTATTACATATAGCCCAAAAAAAAAAAAAAAAAATTTAAACCCCACCCAATTAAAATTTGACCACAATACCAAACCCATTATTTAACTACACCTTACCATTTACAACTTACAAGTTACAACGCCCACAGTCAAAAGCCAAATACCCAAACCCAACTTCTCTTAATCTCTCAAGTAAATAAGTCGCACATGGCTTTCAAAAAGTCAGGGCTGGCCCTAAGCTCAACACCTACGAAACCCTGCTGGAGATGCTCAGTCTTTTCTTGCTTGTTGATTTCTTGTGGCGAAAGAAAAATCTGCTGGAGGTATGCTGCTTAAATATAATTACTAAGAGCATCTCCAACAGGGTTTGGGTTTGTCAACTTAAACCCAAACCCAAACTTTTGGCTTTCCAGCAGCTGAAAACGGGTGTGGGTTGGCTTACGTGGTCGTGTCAGAACCCAACTGGGTTTGAGCTCTTCAAACTCAAAAAAACGAGTTTGGCGTACTTTGGATTACCGCCGTGTTTAAATTTTTTTTGATTTTTTATTGATGTGTGAGAGAGATGAATAGTTGTGCGAAGTAATGAATACCACTCGAACTAAATTTAAAAAAAACAAAAACTCAAACTCACTGCTGGAGAGGGTTGGGTTTTTTGTGGGCCAACCCAAACCCAAACCCGTACTCACTGGTGGAGATTGGAGATGATGCTCTAAGAGCATCAAAACAGTTAAGAGGGTGGATTTGATGAATTTTAGGGTGAATCCAATCCACCCCACAACAGTTTTCAATCCACCCAAGGTGAATTAAACCCAGCACGATTCTGAAACCCAGAACACTTCTGAACTGCGCTTAATAGAAAACATTGATCTTGGGACACGTGTCATCATCTTAGGCCTGAAGTGTTGCTGCGCACTTCTGAACCGCGCGCTATGTATGCATCGCACTTCAGAACCGCGCAGCTCTCAATCCACCCTCAGGGTGGATTTTTCACCCAAATCTACTCTTGGATGGATTTTTGAGTTGCCACGTCACGAATTCACCTAACTGCTAGGAAGAATTTGGGGTGGAAAAGGGTGGATTGGGAATTCACCGTGCCATGTCGGGTGTACCTAAAGATATCGCTAAGTTAGGGTATTATTATTATTATTTTTTTAATAATGAATGTCACTCACAGTGGCGTCGTATACTTTTTGTAATAATATACTAAAAAGATCATGCTATCCAAAATCCAGATTTCTCTTTTAAATACAAAACACAGAACAACTCCAAAAAAATGGCATTTTCTCTCCCTCCAATCTCCTTCACATTTCAAACAAGAACACTCTTTAACACTAAAAAACTCATCAAAACCCAATCTTCCCTCTCACCCCAAACCCATTTGATCACACCTACACCAAGTTTCAGGAAATGGGTATCCGATTTCCAGTCGAAATCTTTAAGTTTCGCGCTCTCCAGTGTTCTCGCTCTCGGATTATCTCTAACTGGTAGAGCATTGTACCCAAACTTGTATTTTTATGATTATAACTTTGGCAAACTTATGTTCCTATTGAGCTGATTGTATAATGTAAGATATTGGAGATTGGTTTTGTATTTTACTATTTGGTTTAGAAGTTAAGAGTAAATGAGACTTATAATGAGAATGAAACTGGACTATGTAGGAGTTGGATGTGCGGAGGCCAAAGTCGGTGTTAATAAACCAGAGTTGCTTCCGAAAGAGTTTAGTCCGGTTATAGATGTAGCGGGATTTCTTTCTGCTGGCCAGGTACGTGATTGTTTCTCTTATTTTTCTGCCTTTACTATGTTTGCATTGGTAATGTGTATAGTAGGATAGTTACTAGCTTTATGTTTAAGGCCCGGAATGTGATCCTTGAAAAAATATATGAATTTCCCATTGTATTGATCCTTTATTCCAGTCGTCAAGATGTAAAAGTATTGATTCGCTTAATTAGAGGCCATACAATATGGGATGGTTAGAACTTAGAATGTTGTTACACCCCACATTATTTGGGATGATCAATTTTTTTCCCGAGGCAAGCTGGCATTATAGCTGCCTTATAATTCATCATGTTCAATTTTAGGCCCTTTTAGTAGCTCCCCTGGTGAGAGTCAGGAGTGACTCCCTAGTTGGTAATTCAACACGATCGAACTCCTTCTTGCATAAAGTCACCGTAAGACTATCTAAACCGGTAGGTGTCATCGCTGACATGGGTTCTTCTTCAGTCATCTTTACAATCTCCGTGGTGAGGTCTAAGGGGATATCTAAAATAATATCAGTCGATGTTTCTGATATGACTGTATATCTGGAGTTATAGATGCAAACTTACAATTAGTAGCTTTATTATCATTTACTGCTTAAGAGCTTCATCCCCATATTAAGCGTCTACTCTGTATCAAGTTATGTCGGTCTCTTTCAAGTGGCCGAGTATCTGGGTATAAATACCAAAGTCTGTCAGAGAAACGACCTGCAATTTTTTTTCTTTCAGTTTACTCCAACCTACATTACCTCTTTATTTAGTATCGGTTTTATTTTTTCTTACTGATTAACCGTGTTTCAAAGATGTAAGGTATTGTAACTACTTTCTTTGGCCTATTAATATTGAAATCCTGGCGGCTCCCAAAACTAAGAAAGTGCAAAAAAAGTAAGAAAATAAAATAAAATTCTCTGCCTAATTTAGTACAGCTCCACATAGTTATCTTTTCTTTTATTATTTGAAGAAAAGTGCTGATCTTCATATGGTCCAGAAACCAGACTCCGGCCCTTCTCTGTATGAATGCATCAACGACATCTTTTAAAACAAACTGATTCTAGGTTTTAATTTGACTTAGAATGATCTGATTCTAAGTCCAAAATAGACTCTTGTGTGGAATGCAGATTTAGCGCTAAAATGTAGCCGTTCACTGCATTGGGTATGTGTTGACACATATTGGTATATATAGTTATTTTGTTGCAAAATTGTATAAACTGAAATATTTAGCTCGGGTATGCTTACTGTGGTGGCATTTTCTTCATTAATAAAGCCGACTTTATGTATATTTTGATGATTTATTTAGGAGAATATAAAGGCTTCCTACAATTTTCAATTTTGTAGGAGAAACGGATTGGGGAAGAGATTGCTGATATTGAAAAGGATACTGGATTCAAGCTTAGAGTTTTGGCTCAAAATTATCCTGATACACCAGGTAGGCCGTTAAGCTTGGATCTTCACTGATCATCGGCCTTAAAATTACTGGTATTTACTCTCTTTTCTCTTGTATCGAGATATCATCGAATTTCTCCTTATAATGCAGGGTTAGCAATTAAAGATTATTGGCAGGTGGATGACAGAACTATTGTCTTTGTCGCTGACCCTACCTTTGGTGAAGTGTTCAAAACGTTTTTTCCTCTACAAAACCTGACCTTTTCTAATATATGACACTCATATACTAGTCCGTCCCTTTGGTCAGGCAATATCTTGAACTTCAACGTAGGAGCTATAGTTGACTTAGACGTACCTCGTAGCTTTTGGAATCGCTTGGCCGGGAAGTACGGAAACATGTTCTATTGGAAAGAAAAGGTGAACTCCTTAGAGTATCTTTACTGATGCTTTATACTTGCAAACTTAGAAAACAAATTCCAGCTGGTGCTCTTTATTTTTAAATATGATCTCAAATGTAAAAAAAATGAGTTTTTTTCTTCTATCGAGACAGGAGTGCTATGTTAAGTTGGATAAATAGACAGAAGAGAAAGAAAATTAATGACATCTTAATGTTCAGATTGCTGCTCACATATTTTTTTTTCAAAAGAATCAGATAATGAAATTAATTTGCTATTGCTGGCCTTTTTCTCATTGCACTGGCGTCTGCCTGAAAAAGGGGTTGCTGATTATACTGTTTTACAACTTGAAAGTTGGTCAAAAAATGGCGATAATTTCAAAACAAAATATGCTGTTTATAATTGAGAAGACAGAGTGGACGACAAGCAATGAAAACTTGTTTTCTTTGTGAAGTCTTAGAGAATCCAGGATGTTCTTCGAAATTCATTAACGTTTTCATCTAAATCATTACATGGTACATATATCAATTGTAATATGTTTTCTTTTATTTTATTTTGGTTGTCTTCTCCAGGGTGAAGATGCATCTATTGAATCTGCCGTCATGGCTATATCCAATTGCTTGAGAGAACCTGTAGGCCCAAATAATTGCTCTGAGGTGAAGTGATGCTACGATTAGCTACAAGAGGTTCTCCACTTCGTTTTTTTTGCTTTTGCATGATAAATTTGAGAAACATTATACTTATAGGTAGTTTTGGCACATTTTACTGTTGCTGTATTAAATTGTATTATCAATATTGGAAAACATGTTACCCAGTTGATTGATGGGCAACATTCAAGGATGACATGATATTATTCAATTTAAATTTCTGTTTATCTTTCTTGGAGAAGAGAAATAAATTTGAAACAGATATTTTAGAACTGAATGATAAAATATTTACATGTCTTCATCTCCTACGACCTTGACTTGTTTCTGGCGTATTCTTCAGTTTGGCCATCTTCACTTTTACAAACACAGAGATCCTATCGTGCATTTTCTCGATGAACCCAAAATATGCATATCTCCAGGAATCCTTGAACAACAAAGTATATCCAAATCCCAGAATCCCCACTGCAAATCCTGCTCCTATACTAAGGACCAATCCTACTTCAATTGTGTAATTCTTTTCGGTCGAATCTGAAGCTGACGGACTAGGTTGAAGCAAAGATTGACAAGGGAGCAACAGGTCGTCACATAGGCCAGAATTATTTGCATAAGCTGAGGGCAAGAAAGTGGCCAGCTGACCTGCAGAAGGTATTTTTCCAGTGAGATCGTTATTTGATAGATTGAGTTCACTTAATAATGTAAGTGATTGTAATGACTGTGGAATGTTTCCTTCAAGATAGTTATAAGAGAGGTCGAGAACTCCGAGCTGCCTCAGACCACCTAAGCTATCAGGAATTGACCCTGTCAGTTTGTTATGACCCAAACTTAAGACCATTAAATAATTGATAGTCCCAATATTATCTGGAATCTTGTTAGACAAGAAATTGTGGGAGAGATCAAGGTAGATCATGCTCCCATTGTTTGTGAACGAGTAGATTGTCACTCCTTTGTTGATTCTAGTTGACGTGCAAGAACTGTCCGCAAAAAAATCTTCCATACTCTGGATCCCTATCCCCTCAGACTCATACAATCCGTGTCTGTCTCTGCAAGGAATATCCCCACTCCGCAGAAAAGCTACATTCTGCAGAGAAATTATATTAGGATCATTAATCAAGCCAGATTGTCTAGCCAGTTCTTGTGGGATTGACCCAGATAACCTGTTGCTACTTAAATCAAGCCATATGAGGCTCTTACAGGCACCAATCTCTGCTGGGATCTCTCCGGTAAGCGAATTAGTGTCAAGTTGAAGAATGACAAGGTTCTTGAGGTTCCCAAGCTCAGCAGGAATTTCACCAGTGATTTTATTGTTGGAGAGTGATACCCACGACAGATTATTGCAGTTGGCAAGGGATGGAGGAATATTTCCTGTGATGAAGTTATTGTTGATGATCAAAGTCTCCAGATTTCCCCCATTCTGACAAACATTTTGAGGGATAATTCCAGTGAGTTTGTTACCCCACATAACCAAGTTTGTAAGATAGGGAAGTTTCCAGATTTCTGAAGGAATTGATCCGTTTAATTTATTGAAGCTAAGATTAATTGTTCTCAGTTTTTTGCAGTTTCCGAGCTCCAAAGGCACATTTCCTGATAAGAAGTTGTTGGCTAAAAGGATCTTCTGAATGGAAGAAGAGGAGCAAAACCCTGACGGGAATTCGCCGCTAAGACCATTAGAACTGAGATCCAGCTCCACAAGTTGATGACAGTTTGTTAAAGATAAAGGAATGGAGGCTGTTATGTTGTTGAATGGAAGATATAGATACTTCAACGCCGTGAGATTGCTTACAATAGTGTGAAGGAAATCACCAGATATCTGATTGCTGCCAATGTTGAGACTCTCCAGCGAAGAACACATAATAAAAGTGGAAGGAAAACCCCCTGAGAGATTATTTTCAGACAAATCGAGTTTTCTAAGTGTCTTACAAGTTTGTCCAAGTTCTTTAGGTATCTCACCAGAAAACTGATTATGTGCCAAGGACAGTTGTTCCAAATTCTTCAAGTTCCCCAAGACCTTAGGAATTTTGTTCTGCAGTGAATTGAGTGAGAGGTCGAGTGTCTCAAGCATCTGGCAGTCAGTCAAACTCGTGAGGAATCCGATGCTGGATAGACTGTTGTAAGAGAGGTTGAGCACCCTAAGATTGTGACAGCTCTCCAATTTGAATGCCCCGGAGATATTGTTGTGGGAGAGATCTAAATATTTTAAAGATGCGTGATAGGACTCTAAATCAGGAGTCACTAGTCCAGACAGAAGATTGTAGGAGAGATCAAGAGTTGAAAGGTTCTTATAAAATGACATACTACTAATATCCATGCTCCCGTTGAGCAAGTTGTTTGAGAAATTTACTAAATTCAGATTGTGACAATTCGAGAATGTATGATTCAAGAAAAAATAATCTGAAATGGAACCAGAGATCTTATTGGAAGACAAATCAATGGTTTCAAGGTTGCAGGAAAGGAAATCTCTATTGCTGCTATGAGAAAGATTACCGAAGAAACCATTACCTCGCAAATGAAGATGCTGAAGTGTTTCTAAGGCCATGAGATCATCCATATGAAGGTTACCAACGAGACTGTAGTCACTGAGATCCAGGGATGTAACTCGGCCATCTGGAGAGCAAATTACTTCCTTCCATGCACATGGAATTAGTGAATTGGAATTCCAGCTCTTCAATAGACCTTTAGGATCTCGTTGGATCGAAAAACTCTTGAAAGCCATTAATGCCACTACATCATTGCTCTGTTGACTTGACTCACTGATTACAGCTATCATCATCATCATCGGTAGACAAGCTAATATAAAGAACGAGAATTTCATGGCAGATAATTGTATAGATGCTCTTTTAATTGTTATCATATGTTTTCTATTTGCTCATTGAAGTATGAGATTAGAAATATCTTTAGAGCATCCGCAGCAGCTAGGTACACCCTGAAGTGGCGGGTGGATTGGCTGCGTGTTGGGTAATGGACGCTCCAGATTGATCCACGTGGAGAGATATTTTTTTAAAAATTATACCGCGGGGCGCGTAGACCAATTTACCTTCAAATCCACCTTCAACTGTTGTGGGGTGTATTGGATTCACCTCAAAATTCATCCCTATCCACCCTCTAACTGCTGCGGATGCTCTAAGTAGAAGGTAATGAGAACCACACGAAGCATGTTAGGTAGTTTATGTATATTTACAGTGGGAAAAAGTACCTTCGGGTGCACTTCTAATTTTCTCACATTGGATTAGTCGGGCAAATGGTGATAAATCACGAACGCGGATCACCTTGGTTTGGAAGAAGGCGAAAAAAAGTTCCTTGGGATGTAATTCTTTATGTACTTGTATATAATTGTATTCATGAGGTAGTTGCATGCCCTAGTTTGCTTAGCAGTGGAAAAGGCGTTGTTTGGGAAGGAAATTGCTCTCATGATATGTGAAATCAGAATATTTGTTGCGATTAGGGCTGTACCTATGGTGATTCAACATGCTCTTTGGCTTGCCAGATGTGTCAAATGAAGAGGTTGCTACATCATAGCTGACAGATACACAATACTCGACTTTGCTGAGGGTTAATGGAGTTTGAGAACCTGTATCGCCTGGAACTAAAATGAGGTTTGGATAACGGTGTGCATGATGAGATATTCTTCACCAAGAATAAGAATCTCAATCATTTTCACATTTCAAATAGAGGGAGTAAGATCAATATTAAGAAACAATTATGCAGATTCCATTAATGAAATTTCAATCTATCACCTGTATCACATCATGTTTTGCCATTTTAGTGCTCTTAGTGACATAATTAACATGAACTCGGTTTAATCAGAATCTCAATCTTGAGCGCACACTTTCCAAGATGAGGTACACGAAGAACAACTTCATGATCAAATTCAGGCCAAATCAGGTTCGAACAAAATGCGATTTTCATATCTTGATAACCCTTACAATATTTTCATTATCATGGGCAAGATTAGGATGGGTTGAGAACCAGTCCTAAATTAGACAGGCTACCACAGAATCCACTGGAATTTAAATTCCAGTTCTTGCTGCTCAAAGTTTAGTCATAACTTGAATCATTTCCTTAAATTAAAGTTTAGTCATAACGTGGAAGAAAGTTTTAGCATAAACCATGGTTATAACCATTGTCTCAAGTAACATTCATTCGCATCCCCTTTGTAATCCAGGAGTAAAAATGTTGAGTCATATGCACATCAGTGACTCAAAAACTATTTGTTGAGGAGATGATACAAATTAGTAACATTGCATTGAAACAGAAGTTATACCGCCGACGTATTGGTCGTCAAAATATTGGTACTTATAGACTTTAGCTTCCTCCACCATCTCATCCCCAACATGTTTACTCATAAGATAGTAGTTGCGAGCTAGGTCGTTAAAAGCTCACACTCGAATTATTCATTAGAGAAAGAAAAAAAACATGAGTTTCACAAACTACCTTACCGTTTCTTTTAAATTATTTTGCTTGATAAATGATAACAGATTCTTAAATCATTAGGTCTACAAAATTATGGATCTTAGCTTTTAAGCAAAATTTGCCAAATCAATAAAGTAGCCAAATGATATGGCATTTCTGGAAACCCTCATTTAATTTAACTACGGCTTTTGAGCTAAAATTAGCCGAATAATTTAGCTTTTAAGGCAAAACAAGCCAAATCATTTAGCATTCCAAGGTTTTTGTTTTTTGTTTTTTCAAACTTGTCGAATTATTTTTCTTTTAGACTAAAAGACCAGACGATTTGGCATATCCATAAAAAATTTATTCTGAATAGCCGAATGATTTGACTATAATACTAAAAACTAGCCAAATGATTTGCCATTTTCCAAAAAAGGAAAAAGCCATGAACCAAGGCCAAAGCAGATAAATCATTTGGCATTTCCGGAAAACAAATCATTATAATCACACTTGCCCATGCTTTGGCTTTTATGCTAAAACTTGCCAAATCATTTGACATTTCCGTAAAAAAATTTGATTCTTAAATTAAATTAGTCGAATTATTTGACTTTTATGCTAAAACAAGTCAAATAATTTGGCATTTCCAGAAGAAAAAAAATAAAATTTAATTTAAAGTTGCCAAATGATTTGGCATATCCAGAAAGAGTCATTTAATTCAAACTTGCCGTATCATTTATTTAGTACTACTGATATTAAGCATCCAAAATATGTAGCCATAGTGATAAAATCTTGCTAATTCTTAATTATGTCCCAGATTTCAGTCTAGTACATTTGGCATCTAACTTTGCATGTGAAAAGGTGTCAAATAATTTTTTTTCTTATTCTGAATGTGCCTTGTCGCTATAATGGATATAAAACAGTCTGATGGTCACATCAATGGGACACCTCACTCAACTCTGCTCCATCAGGGCCTGAGATGACCAACGTAGAGCCAAAAGCTTAGACAAAAATATACGTTAAGGAACCGTGTAGACAAGAATTCTAAGCATATACAAGGTTTCTATGAGTTTCAAATAATCAAGGATCAATTCATGTATTTATCTTTAACTTATCAAATTTGAATGGTTCTTATGACGTACTAATAGAAACACCCATTTGATCAAATCCAAACTCTCTCTGACAGTATTCTTTGAAGCTCACTTGCTTGACAAGGAACAACAAGAACACCTGCTTGATCGAACCCAAATTTGCATTCCCTTTCTTCCAGTAGTTTAAGAAATGTGGGGTGTGTTAAATAACTCAAGGCAACAAAGAACTTCTTTGGCTTTTCATCATCCATAGTATACACCGCAAACTCCCCCTCCTTCACCACAAAAAAATCATGGTACACCCATTTTGATAGTGTGCGAAAAGCCCTCTGGAACTTCTGGATCACGCTCTTTACCCTGCAAATGGTTCGAGCTTTTCTTTCTTTCATCCTAGAAATTTTATCTGAACTCGCACCTATCTTTTTTAGCTCACACCATAGGGTTTTATATGCATTGTAAAGAAAAGTTTGTGCATTTATAGATACTTATGGAGGGATGGTGGTGCATGTGGTAACCCTTATAAGGTCACTTTCAGTGACAACCTCCTCTAAAGAAACATGAGGAGAGAAATGGATTTTGTAGATCAAAAGACCTTGTGGTTTTGAAAGTGCCCCTTTATACTTCTCTAATTTTAACATAGTGCCCTTGATTGTCATGATTAGGGCTGCAACTTGGCTGGGTTAAAACGGATTAATGACAATCAACCCCAATACAATATGGCTAAACTCAAGAGTCGTCAACCCAAGTCCCAAATGAAACAATCTTGACTATCGAGTTTGAAATCCCAATGTATAAAAGGTTACTATCTAATACCTTATTAACATTCACACTTGTACTATGATAGAAAATTACCCGTGTAAACACCAAGAAATTAGTACCACTACCATATTTTTAGATTTAGAATATATATAAACCAAGAAACAAACTAGATCTTGAACAAAATTGTTGGATTGTGGAGGAGAAATGTTTGCATTCTCTGGTTGTTTTGGAGGGGAAAATGAGAGGAGGAGATATGGAGTTAAAAGTGCATCCATGGGAAGGTGCATGCACTTGCTATTTCAGATATTTGATCAGTGTGAAGTCGTAATCGCGATTATTCTGGTTGCCGACATCTAAATGATAAAAATTATGAAACTAGAGCATCTCCAACAGAGTGGTATGCTGTTAAGGTTTTTCCATACTCTTGCAAAAAAATTATCCAACAGGGGTATGGTGTTCAACATACTCACCCCCATACCCCTCCAAAGTATGCGAAAACTGAACTTGGCGAAGAGTATGCGCATACCGCCTAGACACTGAACCGTTCAGCGCCTAACAACTTTTTTAATACAGCTGTTTAGGCGCTGAACCGTTCAGCGCCCAACAATTTTTTTAATACAGTTGTCCAAGGGAAAATTAATAATTAACATACGCTAGGCGCTAAACCGTTCAGCGCCAAAAAAAAAAAAACATATCATTTGCCTTTTTGGTATTAGGCGCTGAACCATTAAGCGCCCAAGAAAAAAAAAAGTAATTTGCTATTGAACGAAAACAATATGCGATTCGGGAATACCGGTATGGTAAACCGGAACAGCATACTCTTCTGTTGGAGATGCTCTTAGGACAACTTCAACTTCAACTTCCCTATATTTTCATCAATATGTGGTGCATGTGCACATAATGGTTGAAGACATCTAAATCATTTGACATTTTTGTAAAAAAAATAAAAAATCATATAATTCAAATTGCCTAATGATTTGTCTTTTAAATTCAATTAGCCGAATTATTTGACTTTTATACTAAAACAAGTCAAATAATTTGGCATTTCCAGGAAGAATTTTTTTGTTTAATTAATTAATTAATTTAAAGTCGCCGGATGATAAGCTTTTACGGCAAAGAAAGCGAAATGATTACACATTTCTAGAAAAAAAAAACCATTTTATTTAAATCTGCCGAATGATTTCGCTTATTTTACAAAACTAGCCAAATTTGTTTGGCAAATTTAGAAAGAGTCATTTTATTCAAACTTGCCGTATAATTTGGCTCTTGAAACGAACCGTGCCAAGTGATTAGGCATTTTCGGACTTAAAAAACCATTTATTAAAATTAGTCGACTGATTTGACCTTTATGTTAGAACGGCCAAATCATTTGGCAAGTCCGCAATAAACTACTTTATCCAAACTAGCCAAATCATTTGGTTAGTACTACTGATATTAAGCATCCAAGTATGTTGCCATAATGATAAAATCTTGCTAATTCATAATTATGTCCCAGATTCCAGTATACTTGATCAAGTACGATTGAGAAATGTGGGATGTGTTAGATAACTCAAAGCAACAAAGAACTTCGTTGGCTTTTCATCATCCATAGTATGCACGGCAAAATATCAACGTTTTTGCTATGCATATTATATTATTTATGCTAATAGCTTGTTCATCAATCGTTTCGGGCATGTCAACGTCAATCAATTTACTGCATATCTTAATACATAAAGTAAACAATGAGAAAATATCATTAACGCTTAACTAAAATAAAATACTAGATTTTTCTTGTTTTTACGAGATGATAACTCAATCTTTAATGATGCCAAATAAATTGTCGTTGGCCAGATTTAGTGGGAAGTGTGAAAACACGTCTTCTCGAAAGTAATTGTTCATTTGCGTTGTATAAGACATTTGCTATTGCTGAAAGCTCGATGCTTTTAAGGAAAGGTACAGGGTGACCCCAATGCCTTCAATTGGATTCCTCCACACACTTAAATATTATGCACAACCCAATAGTTTGAGAAATACAGATCAACTAAAAACGTTACCGTCTATATTAGTTTGAGTTCCATGGGTGATTTCTTTGTCGATAAAACAAAACATTGGATATATTATCATCATCATCACAGTGCATGATGTGCACACCAACCCAATACTTTAAGTCCTTCCGCACATATACATCGCTATCCGAGAATTGACCTTGGAGGAATTTGCAATGTATATTATGAAAATAAATAAGTGATCAAATTCCCCCGGGGAATAATTTATTAAAATGAGACTGTTTTCGACTAAACTTCAAAACTTTTCATCATGAAGTATGACTTTATACCTCTCTGTAGTGTACAAGCGGAAAAAGTTATAATATTTATTGTTAGTAAAATAGGGGTGTACTTATTCGAAATAAAGGCAATTAGAAGTGGAGGTTCTATCTCAAAATCAATTGATAATGAGAGGAGTAGCTCTAGGATCTTACATTATTGAGATGCACGGCTTGAATTTGAGCTCAACGCGTGGACAAATATTTGGGTGACACGGAGTAGCACGTGGGCTGTTGGTTTCAACACGTGATAGAAATGCTCACTCTGATGCCATATTAGAACCAGAGGTTCCATCTTACAATCAATTGACAATAAGAGGAGTAGCCCAAGGATTTTATATTATTGGTGCAATACTTGAATACACGACGTGGGACTATATATTTCAACCGGAACTAGATACCCCCTCAAAACTTTTAGAAATGCTATTAGGCCTATAACGTTTACTCGTACTATCTTGCTAAGCAGGAAGTTCTTATTTTAATTACTATCCAAAGAATTAGAGTACTTTAATTTATTTGCTATTGGATTATGATATTCATGTTTTCATGTTTTTATGGAGATTAACGCATTTGCCTCACGCCTTGGGTTCTAACTTGTAAGCACAGCTGGGATTGGACTTAGGTTTGGGTCCCACATCTGAAGAGACTACTCCTTAGTGTTAGTTAAGGTAGTTACGGGGGAATCACATCGGGGAGCTTTATAAGCAAGGATATGTTTTGCTAACAGCAAGGATATTTAAATCTCGGTTTAAATTTTCTGAAGGCAAGGATGGCCCCATCATCCAACTCACTACAAATTCCCAAACAAAATAAAAAAAAAGAAGGAAATTGTCTCTCTCCAAAAATAATCTCTCTCATTCTCTTTCTCTCAAAACTTAATTTCATTACTGTAAATTCCGATCTTTCTATCTGAAAACAAGATGAATCTTGTTAAGTTGTCGTTCCACCACTAGAAATCACATACTAAAGCACTTAATTTTTTTTTTCTAAAATTTTCTCAAACCAAAGCACCAAAGCCCGCTGTTGGGAGCATTATAAGCAAGGATATTTTTTCCTAACAGCAAGGAGTAATCAAAAATATTTATTAGGTTTTATACTTTAGGAATGGCAAGGAGTGGGGGCCGCCTAAGAAAACAATTGTCTATGTTCTAGTTTAATCCCCATCATTCATCTCAAAAAGGTTACAGTAAATCCTGATCTCTCTTTCTCTTACTCACTTTCTTCCCCATCGACGAGCGAAGTGCAGAGACTTTATATTCCAATTTGAGATTGGTATTGATTTACAATGGACTCAAATTTGTTAAAATTGTCATCTCAAGAGCCCATGAATCCCCTTTTGGGTATTCATCAGTAATGGGCGAAAATGTATAGAACAAACAATCAACATCCACGTATGATCAATATATATATGTCCCAATTTTCACAACCCAAACCCACTATCCCTCATGGAATATCTTTGGTTCTAAAGATAGAGATGGTAAAAATAAATCATAATAGATGAGTCCCAATCCCAATTTGTGAATTTAGAAGAACTACTCAGAGATGCAATTGAGATTTGTAATTGTAGTTTTTGCGCCACTTTTCTTTTTTGATTTTTTTTTCTTTTTCAAAAATGGTTGTTCTTTTAATTTGGAGGGAGCATTTACTTTGAAAGAGACGGTTTATTTTCTTTGGGTCCCCCACTCCTTGCCATTCGAAAAATATAAAACTTGAAAAATATTTTTGAGTACTCCTCGCTGTTACGAAAAATTATTCTTGCTTATAAAGCTCCCCCCGCTGTTAGACCCGACTATGGTCCTGTAAATACTTACATTTAGTCCCTAATCTCTATCCGGCCCATTCATATAAAGTTGCATTAGTAATCTCTTAAGATCATGTTTCATGGCCGAAGAAAGCAAAAGGCAATGAACGAGAATATCTTTCTATACTATTGTAGTATTTTATATCTAAAATCTGTGGGGAGGAGAGAATTCAAAGAGAGAGAGAGAGAGGAGAATGCCTTTCTCTTTTCAATGTTATAATTGGTGGGGCCCTCATTCGTGTAAAATATAAAAATTCCAAACACAAAATATATCCTTGTCGTTCACAAAGTATATCCTTGCTTATAAGAGCATCCACAACAGCTAGGTGGATTCTGACGTGGCAAGGTGGATTTGCCAATCCACCCTCCTCACCAAGCAATCCACCTCCCAACAGCTAGGTAAATTTGATGACATGGCAACCCAAAATTCACCCTGTGGGTGGATTTGGGATGAATTTATGCCGCGCGGTTCAGAAGGGCGCGCAGTCATTGAGCGTACTTCAGAACTGCGTGCAGGAGTTTAACCAATATGATCTTGTCACGTATCATGCATCTAGTGGCTCCCAATAAGCGCACTTCAGAACTGCGCGCAGCTTCAACGTTCAGGATTAACACACGTGGACGTCTGAGATTGAATTATTTTTAAACGGTTAGTTTTGTCGCGTGGTTCAGAAGTGCGCGGCAAAAGCCTGCATGAAAAATATCCCTGGTTCCCCATTATTTCACCTTAGTTTTTCCCTGATCAAACTTCTTCAGCAAGATGCTCAACGGCTATAAACAGCTAGTTTTTTTCTCTATTTACAAACCCCATTCATCTTTTACTCTCTTCTACAATCAACTCATTCATCTTATATCTCAAAACTCAACTTTATTCATTTCTTATCAATTGCACCGAATCATGTCTGACGAAATCATTGCTGACCTACTCAAGCCTGACACATCACTCTCATCTTGGGAGTTATCGTCTTCATTATCGTCCGGTGACGAAAAGCTATTCCGATGTCAAATTGAGTTATTGCACTAGTATAGCAAGATTATGATTGAGATGGGAGAAACAAAAAAAGATAGCAAGAGGCAACATCATCACGGAGGCGGGGAGGTAGTAAAAGGGGAAGGATTGACAAATGGAAAAGCCGTGAGCATAAATTGAGGGAGGTTAGCCTTAACCGGGATTACTTCAGTGACAACCCAAGATTCAAAGGTATATCATTTCATCGTCAATTACGTATGAGCGTAGATGTGTATCAACGTATTTATGATCAAATACTTTCTTCGAACCCTTATTTTATTCAAAGAGAAAATGCCGCTAAGACTATGGTCTTATCCTCGCACCAAAAGATATCGTGCGCACTTTGCATGTTATGTTACGGTATGAACACAGACGCCTAAGAAGAATACCTTCGGATTGGGGAGTCTACGATTATTTTTTGCTTGAAAGAATTTTGTAAAACTATTATAACACAATTAAAAGCTCAATACCTTAGATCTCTCAATAAAGACGATACATTACACTTGTCAGAAGTGAATGGATCGCGAGGCTTTCCGGGGATGTTAGGTAGTTTATATTGTATGCATTGGAAATTGAAGAATTGTCCTACCGGGTGGGCAGTAGGGCTGGCAATTTAACCCACCCCACCTCGCCCCGCCCCGCCCTTAATGAGGCGGGTTTGGTTTTAAAAAAACCATTTATTTAATGGGGCGGGTCAAGTTTAAGGATTAAATAAATGGGGCCCCGTCACCCGACCCATTTATACATGATATGACGTGAATACCCTTACATACAAGTTAAACATAATTATGATTTCTGAACTCTGAAGACAGAAGACATGTTACTTCCTCCTCTCCTACAGTCCTGCCTTCATAATTTCATTTCAACCTCCATTTGTCCATCAGCTTATCTTATTCTTAAACAGACATATCGAAACTGGTTGGCTTCATTTCAACCTTATTCTGAATACATATTTTCAGTTATGGCTTAATGCAGAAGTGATGGTTAAATTGTCTCTGATCCTTAGTTGGCTCAAGTGAGGGTTAAATTGCCTCTAATCCTCAGATATTTTTTTCTCATTCTATTGAAGATTAAATGAAGAATTATCTCAAACTTATTCCTAGCAACTCTTTTTTTTGTACAAGTGATTTATGATTTTTAAACGTGTGTTAAACGGGTGCTGGGGCGGGTTTGGTATAGGCAAATTTAAATGGGGTGGGTTTGGGGGTATGGTAATTTGGCGGGTATGGGGATGATATTGCTTCACCCGCCTCAAACCCGACCCATTGCCACCCCTAGTGAGCAGGACAATATATCGGGTATAAGAAAATCTCGACGGTGATTTTAAAAGTGGTTGCATCCCAAGATCTTTGGATATGGTACGCATTCTTTGGGTGCCCGGTTCTAATAACGACGTGAACGTCTTGCATCAAGGGTGGCTTTTCAACAACTTGTCTAATGGAGTTGCACCGCCAATCAATTATTATATAGGCACGTATATAGGCACGGTACCGTACACTATGGGGTATTACTTACTAGATGGAGTCTATCCAAAATGACAAACACTTGTTCAAACCATAAGAAATCCGTCCAACGATGTCGAAATACATTTTTTAAAGATGCAAGAAGCATGCCGGAAAGACGTAGATCGTACTTTTGGGGTATTACAAGCTAGGTTTCAAATATTGGCACACGGTGCGCGATTTTGGAAACCTAGTGATCTAGGAAATGTTATGTACGCATGTATAATCTTGTACAACATGATCGTCAAAGATGAACATCAGTTACATCTGGAAAATGGACATTGATCTTAAGTTTAGAAAATCTATGGATACTTGGAAGGAGGACTTAAATCCAAGACACGCGATCAACACTATGACAGAGTACATCCAGAAGGTTCATGAAATTAGAAATGAAGGAGCTCATTTCTAATTACGAGATGAACTTGTCGCGCATTTGTAGAATCGAAAAGGGGCGGAGTAATTGTAGTCTTCATCATTGTTTGTTTATTTTCTAAAGTAATGTATTTTGTTTCCAAGTTTAATGTTAAAGTTGTAATGTATTTTGTTTCTAAGTTTAATGTTGAAGTTGTAATTTATTTTGTTTCCAAGTCTGCATCATTAATAACAATTTTAAGGATTACGAACCATTAATAACAATTTTATTGAAATAATGAAGTTAAATAGAACTTAATAACAACTATTAACGCTAAGGATTACATCAATTTTCATCACTAGAAATGTCGTCATCACTTGGACACTGCTCCTTCAACTTCTTCGAATATTTTTTAATCTGCTTCTTCATCCAACGCCTTTGTGCCGGTAGTAGGTTACTTGGGTTCGTTGTCATCACCTTAAACATATGCGCATCGTCGACGGTTTTTATTCGAGCTAGCTCGGCTTCACGCCTCCTTTGAATCTCAACCTCTCTAGCCAACTGTAGTTCCTTTTTTGTTCTAACTCTAGCTTCCTTTTCCTCTTTCTTCTTCTCGTCTCTCTCATTCCATGACTTCATCATGTTGGACGTTGTCTCAAGCATCATCTTCCCCCAAAAAACTATACATGACTTTGCCGCTTCTTTGCCTTGTATTTTTTTTGGCCGTCCGGCCGTACATCCCCACAAGAATATAGTGGTGCATCCACGTCGATAAAATCATTTAAAATTACAATATTTGGAGTGTCGGATGTCGGTGTTTCTGGATCACTATTGGTGGAGTTACCTGGGCTATCGTGAAAATTTGACTTTCTAGCGACGTTGCGGTCGGGTTGGCCAATGTGATGAATTGTAACCATTTTGGGCAAGTTTTCAAAACTTTGTACTCTTCCCCAAGTGTAAATGGTTTGCGATGTAGTTGAAAAAAATGTATCGTATGCCATACATTCCTTGAAATGAAGTTAGAAAATTCTTTAGGGGCTGTTTGGATACTGCTAGAACTAGTTCTATCAGGGGTAGTTTTGAACTGAACTACTAAACCTGTGTTTGGCAAGACGTTGGACCCACAATTCAGTTCAGACTTATCCAAAGGTGAACCGAAAAACAGGTTCTTTTGTGAAACCAAAAATACCCGTTTCACATGTGAACTAAATAACTTTCGATAAAAACCCACGACTCCTCTCTAAGCCCTTTCTCTCTCTCAAATTTATTATATTAAATTAATTACATTATTCTTTCCCTCCATGGCTCCATCCTCAAGATCTCAGCCCTGTCTCCTCACTCCTCACTCCCCACTCCTCACTCCTTACATGCCTTTACCAAGCTTTCTTTATTTCTTTTTTTTTTTTTTTAAATTTTTTTACGGCTTCATGCTATATACTTCTTTTCAAATCACCCCATTTTAACCACAAGTTTTAATTTTAAAACTCATTCACTTTATCTCAATTGAATTTTCCATAGGACGACAATTATAGAGTTTGATGAAAGATTGATGCCCTACCGATAATAAGCACGCAAGATCGATAAGCAAGATAGGGGAAATATCGATTTCATAGAGAGTAACAAGCAAAACGGGTTTCTTCATTACCACCAATTTTTTAGTTTACAAGAATTTTTGAAATACTTTTCAAAATCTAGATGGTGGCGATCATCTATGTTTTCGCACAGTTTTCATTGTTTTTTATTCTCATCTAATAATAAGTGAACTGGTTTAGGTTAGTATAGAAGTACCAAACATAAGAATAAGTGAACTAGTTTGGGTTTGTTTACGTCCGGAATAGGCCAACCTAGTTCGACCTTGGCTGGCCCAAACTCACAAGTTTCCAAACAGGCCCTTAGAGTATGATTCACCTTTGAACATTAATGAAATGAGAAAAATAAATGAAATACTTACGAAGTCATCCGTTCCAATACCGGTATGATGTCAGCTCTCAAGGTCTTGAATGATACCTCTAAAAATTAAACATTCCTTACTGAGCCGCCCCTTATACGTACAATTGGCACCGTTGTACGATCGCCACATCGATTGGTCAACATAGAAGGAGTTGAATTGATCATGCACCTTAAGCCAAAATGTAGCAGCTTTTTGGCTATTTGTGGTAGCGAGGTTTTGAGACACTTGGACCAGGCGCGTGCAAGATTCACGAAGTCATCGGACGACCAATTTTTGGAGTTGGAGTATTGTTCTTTGTCGTCATGAACTTTCTCCGAAACCTCAAGTACATCATCAACTATAATAGGTGTCGATGCCGTATTTCTTTTAGACTTTACCTTTTCGCGCGTATTACTTCTCGTGAGAACCAGATTGAGTTCCTTGGAGATGACCGGAGAGACAACCGGAGATGCAACTGGCGATGTATTAAGATTTAAATGATTTAAACCCCATGTACCTTGCATCGGCGTGGTACTCAAACTTCCTCCGGCGAAACTAGTTTGAGATGAATAATATGGATTCCCTATTTGGGGGTACGATCCCGTATACCCATCAAATTGAGGGTAATATCCTTAGTTTAGGTAATGAGAGTAATATCCATGGGTTTGAGATTGAAATTGATTCTCAGGTGCCGAGAATAGTTGGCGAACATGCCTTTGATTTTGGGAAGTATTACGCATTTGCGACGGATCAAATGCGTCGAATTGAGGGGGAAAGACGTTTCCTTGTTGTTTGTATTTGAGGATTGAGAGTGGTTTTGAGAATTAGATTGGGAGCTTGAGGAAGACATAGTGGTTTTGTTTGAAAGGTAAGGAGGGAGAGAGTGTAAGAGATGAATGACATTTATAGTTGCAAAAAACTAGCCGTTAATATAACCGTTAACAAGTATAAAAAAACTAGCCATTAACAAGTTTCCAAAAAAAAAACTAGCCGTTAATATGACCGTTGAGTAACTTGTACAACAAGTTTTTAAAAAAAAAAAACTAGCCGTTAATATGACCGTTGAGTAACTTGTACAACAAATTTCCAAAAAAAAACTAGTTGTTAATATGGCCGTTGAGTAATTTGTAGAACAAGTTTCAAAAAAAAAACTAGTTGTTAATATGGCCGTTGAGTAACTTGTACAACAAGTTTCTATAAAAAACTAGCCTAAGATTTAACATACTGAAACATTGGTTGGGCGGCTCTATTATAAGAGTGAGGTCAACCAGACTTGACACCCTCACTTTACTTCAGTTTCATATTAATCAAGCAATATTAATACTAGTCGTTGATGATTGATTAACTTGGACAACAAGTTTCCAAAACAAAAATCTTAAAAAAAAAACAATATTAAAACTCAATATAGTTTAAACAAAGCATAGTTTAAATAAAACATCGTTTAAACAATATTAATACACAACATAGTTTAAACAAAACATAAATAAATGTTCTAAATAAAACATAGCCTAACTGGACGACCTCTGTTCGTTTGGCTGGTGCGTCTGCCACGTGCGAGACTCTCGTTATAGGTATATTGCACAACCGGCTCTGTCTGGTAGGAAATAAACATCTAAGCTAGCCTCTCGGAGGTCTCTCGGATGATCTCATCCACCCGCCTCAGTTGTTCCTCTAACTCGGTCGTATGATCATCGTATTGCCTCGAGTCTTCATATGCCGCATACCGTAATCCATGGTTTTGATGCCACAACTCATCCGTACTATATGTAGGTGGACACGGGTATGGTACAAGCATCACCGGGATCGGTATCCGTCTACGTTATCGTTCGGTCCCGCCACATCCATGAACCTTCCCATATCACGTGGATCATCAGTCGCCTGAACACCATAGTCTTGCACTGTGAAGACGTAGCTAAACTCGACGTAGGTGGCAAGTGTACATCGGGCCTCACTAGATCACGCCCGACCGACTAAATATTTCCTGTCCTCTTTACTAAACTGCAACCAATCTTGGGATTTGGATGAACGGTACGCCAATATGTCATGTAATCTACATCGGGAATAAGATAATCGCTCTCATCCTTCAGACTATGATATAACTCTTGATCGTACCTTGGGAATTCCATAATCTCCTGAGGGGGATCATAGGGACACTAACGCATCCGGTCATCTGACGCATACACCGATCTCCTAAATACCAGAACGTACTGTGGCCGTATGGGACTGACACCAATGGACCCTCTGGGTGCTCAACGTTGAAGTAACTCTTACCTTTGGACGGATTAATTGCATAGACTTGTGCCATGGTTGCCAATCTATGTTGGTTATGTCCTCCATTCTATGATATCTCTGATCACAACAAAAGAGTGATGGATTTCAGACCCCGTACTCGCCCTTTCATCTCTCCACCCAGAAATACAAGGATAAATATGGTTAAAGTTTTGTACCTTAACTAGATACATTCCAACCCAACAGTACTCGAAGAACCAGAACTCCAACAGCGCATAGAATTCGGTGATCGATTTCTTCACCTTCCCGTCCCTCAGAACTGAGACTTCATCAAGCCCCCAATACAAAGCCGCCATAATCGGCATACCCCAGTCAAAACCCGACGCACCAAAATATCGCAGTCTGTCAAGGCTGCAAGATAACCCGCCAGAAGGGATGTGGCACCATTTGAGAAGATGTGATTACCCATCATATAGGCAATAAATGCCGTGCATACACGATATCCATTTCTAGGTCGTAATTGTGGAGACGTGGATTCAAAGGCTCTTTCCACTATTTTAAATAGGCGAGAGTGATGTTACCGTACCTGATGTCAGAGCTTGTGATTTCTGGAAACTTCTTTTCTGCTTTCTTTAACTTGGAGTACCTCTCGTCGTACGGGAGTTCGCGACCCCTCCAAAAGATATGCCCGTTAGCATGACGAAGTCTAACAGTATGAAACCCAGTTCCCGTAAGGGAAGTGAATGTATGGGTGGAAGGCCACCACCGTTCTACGAGAACATGAATGAGACGGTTATCCGAGTTTCTCACATTAATCGAGCAAAACTCCTCAAAACTCATATCGTCGACCAACTTCTTCAACGTCGGGTACACGGCAATCCATCGGTACCACTTCAGTACCTTATCCAATGATCCCCACACTGTAATTCATCTCGGTTCTGACAAAAAAAGCACATTAACACGTTAGAAGTTTATTCGGACATTTCATCGAACATATTGCAATATACGTTAATAACACATAAAATTTATACAAAACTTACCGATATTTCCTCCGATCCAACATAAATATGGGCCCAGCCATCGGGTGGATATCTACTCGGTTCAACTCTTCGTACGATGGGGTGGGATCGTTGTCCGACGTCAATTGTAACGGCCAAATATTGTTACTTCGGCGTTCCCCCTTCGTTTTACTTCCGCATTATAGTTACGTGTAGTTTTGGAAGTATTTGTCCTCGGTCGCAAACTAGACGAACCTGATATTTTTAAGTGATTAACGGAGGAAATGGGTTGGGTTGAGAAACTTGTGGAGTAAGGTTGGGTATGCTAATGCCTTGGATATGCTCAATGCCTTGGATATGCCAAACTTAATGCCTAGTTGCTAATGCCTTGGATATGAAAGGAAGTAAAAATAAGCTTAAAAGATGCAGGGTGGTGCCGCGCGGTTCTGAACTGCGTGGCTTAAAAAAAATTCAAAATTCAACGTGTCATTTCTAATTGGCCCATGCTTGCCGCGCGGTTTAGAAGTGCGCTGAGAGTGGAAGGCTAAGATTATGCCACGTGGATACATCCTGGACGTTGGTTATTGCGCGTGGTTTAGAACTGCGTTTGGCAAATTCACCTTGGTTTTTTTTTGGGCAACTGCTGTGGGGTGGATTGGGTTGGATTCACCCTTCCATTTGGGCAAATCCACCCACCCAACTCCTGTGGATGCTCTGAAAGGTCCCCAATCACATCACTACTATATTGTACGTTTACTTTTATACCCCTCTTTAAGGGGGTTTAGTTAAAAAAAATACGAATTCTCTTTCCCTCTCTCTATCTGCCGCTTTACTGTTGAGTACCTTCTTATTCACATCACCAGCATCCAGATGAGATGTATGGCAGACATACCTGGATTGTATAACCTTGATAAGTAGAAATGTATGACAGACATACATGGATTGTTATCGGTATCTTGATGGGAGTAGAACATGTTCCTTGACCAGATGAGATCTACAAGGGCAAAATCGTGCAACTGCGATTATGTATCCTCGTCTCCACCCTGTTTGAAGCATGAGCAATACTTTGAATACTCTTACGAAACCACCACCATACACCATACATAACAATAAATCCCTCCTTGAAATCTCCTTCCAACATGCGACTGGCCAGCAACAACATTCTGAAAAACTGGTAATCACAACTTCAAGACCTTAGTACTTACAGGGGCTGGAACCGGATGTCGTTTTAAAGAATGAAAAGGTACAAATAAATTCAGAAAGAACTCCGGAGGCAATTTTAAGATAAATTTTCATTTTCAAACAGACTTATGCCCCCCCCCCGATGTAGTTAACATTACATAAATATACAGACCCCTCTCACGCTTAATTCGATTCAGAATTTTATGCTGCGATAGAGTTACAAATGTTGCGAATCTTCTAGAAATGTGTAATACTTCCGTAAAATTCCTCCACTTCTCATCATTTTTTGATTTCTTCCAAAACACAATTTAATTAACGGGTAAGCAAAAGAAAGAAGAATGATAGTTACCCGACCAATAAATAAATGTTGCCTAGTATCAAGAACTAGTATAGCTCGAGAATAAATATCGGAGAGCATGAATGCAACATCTGAAGCCACTGAGACAGACAGGTGCCTAATGCAATCCTCTTGTTTAAATTGCTTGAGATGTAAAGGTTAGGGTAGAACAAGGAGAGAAGGTGGTCAATGAATAACATACCTATGCGATTATCCTTCCGAAATTGCGCGGCTTTTTCTGTATTTTCTGCAATATAATCTTCAAATGAAAGAACAAATGTAATTGTAGCTGTCGCTATTAAAGACTGTATAGTCAATAGTGTATACTATGTTTTACTCTGTAAAATAAATAGAGATTACAGTAAAAGCATTTATCATTCAGGTGGAATGGATGTAGTTACCTGCTGGATAACAGTAAAAATACTCAGATTTGTATCCGATGTATGCCATCTGCTGTTTCCGCTGTATCCGCAACTCCCACCAGAATTGGTACAGTTCACACAGTCTGATTGATAACTACCAGCATACGTGACATCAAATCCATTCCTTAAAATATAATCTGTGCTAAGATGAACAGATGAGGGACGAACTGGAATGAGAATAGCACCATGGCACTGAGAAGTGTTTTGATTTGGCACAATAGACCCAACGGAGTCGGCCGTGAGGTAGAGACTATTACGGGTGTCATTTGCATAATAACAATAAGATCCCCCTGAATGATATGAGACAATGAAAGGGCAACCATAGAACAGAGTGAAGCTCAGAGTATCAGAAGCATATTCAAAGGGACTAAAATAACTACCGACCGCTGAATCATTGATTGTAAAACCTTGATAAGTAGAAATGTATGGCAGACATACCTGGATTGTTATTGGTATCTTGATTGGGAGTAGAACATGTCCCTTGACCAGATGAGATCTACAAGGGCAAAATCGTGCAACTGCAATTATGTATCGTCGTCTCCCACCCTGTTTGAAGCATTGAGCAATACTTTGAATATTCTTACGAACCACCACCATACATAACAAAAAATACCTCCTTCAATCTCCTTTCAACAGTCGTTTTAAAAAATGAAAAGTAGCGAATTCTGAACACACACACACCCTCTCACGCTTAATTAATACTGCGATAGAGTTACAAATGTAGCGAATTGTCTGAATCAAATATTATAAATGCCACATTAGAAATGTGTAATAATTTGCCAGACTTACGTGCTCGAAAAATCATGTTGTGATCCTGAAGAAGAGAAAAGAAAGCCTTGGGAGGAATTTGCAAAGATTCAAGGCTTCCTTCCAACATATCCACAACTTTACTCATTGGAGGCCTGTCTAATGGGTTTGTTTGTATGCACGACAGACCTACTAAAATCATCTTTTTCGTAATTTTGCATCTGTTTCAGATGTTATTCCATGAAGCCCCAGATCCTCCTTCAGTTCGATACGAGTATGGATCAGGGGGGAAAAGATTTCGCTAGTACGGTTCTCTAGGCCGTTAATGTTCTTTCTTCCACCAACTATCTCAAGAACCATCATCCCAAAACTATATACGTCAGACTTGTGCGAAACTACTCCAAAGTTTCTAGAAAACACTTCTGGGGCAATGTACCCAGCAGTCCCTCTTGCATCCAACATTGACACATAACTCTCGTGTAGAGCATAGTTTTGCTAACCCAAAGTCGGATATCTTAGGGCAGAAATTTTTGTTTAACAGGATGTTATGTGGTTTTATGTCAAGTGCACAATGTCGTGTGTTGCAACCATGATGCAAGTACTCAAGTCCACGACTGACTCCAACAACAATTTCATAAGTTTTTCCCATGAAAGGCTTGAACTTGTTTCTAATGGTTTATCTTGTAGATGAACTTTCAAGAGAACCGTTGGACATGAATTCGTAGATAAGTGCTCTTTAGACCCATCAAAGCAAAATCCTAGCAAGCTTACAACATTCACATGCGAAGTCTGCTAATGCTTGCAACCTCGTTCATAAAATCTTCGCTATCACCTTTGGACTCTCTCATCACCTTCACAGCAACTAGCCGGCCTTCGAGAAGTTTCCCTTTGAAGACGCCACCAAAGCCACCTTGTCCCAGTTTATCTTTGAACGAGTCCGTCATTCTTCTAATATCTGAGTAGTGATATATTTTTGGAGCATGGATCTGTTGAGAATCAGAGTTAGCTACTCTCTTCCTCTCGTCAAGAACGATTACGCGGAAACACCAATATAAGAGAATAAACTAGAATCAAGCAAGAACAATAAGACACACAAAAATTCCAGAGGATGGAAGTGGAAAATCCTTTCGGATAAAAAACCACTCTCGAGCAATTCACTATGTAAATCAAACAGGTTGCAATGATCTCTCAAAGCATTCTCAAAGCTTAATGATGGAGTCTCTAAAACCTTAAAACTTCTCTAAGATTAAACTCTCACAAGATGATTAATACAATAACCTAGCACCCCTTTATATAATAGAGGGCTCACACCAAGATTAGAAACTTCTAATTTACGTGGGTACAGATCTCGAGGCAAACTCTTACGTCTCACAATCAAAATTCTAAATCGGAGAGAACTTCTAAAAACGTTAAACGCCAATCTCGTTCGAATGACTTTGTGACTCGTTCGAACGACTTTGTCCTTCTGGGCCAAATTCCAGCAAGCTTGACTCTTCGTTCGAACGAATCTAACCAGTTTCCAGTCTTGACAAAACATAGCTTCGAGTTCATACATTAACAATCTCCCACTTGAAATCGAACCTATTGTAGCCCATCTCCAGATCTCCAAAAAAATGAATTGCTCAGTACCCGGATCTTCAACCTTGAAGACCCACAGAAGTTGTACATGTTGTCAACTTCTGAAAAGTCACCACCTTCGTAAACATATCGGCCGGATTCACATCAGTATGAATTTTCACGAGCTTCAGCACACTGTCCTCGAGGAGCGAGCGAATATAGTGATATCGAATATCAATATGCTTGGTCCTAGAGTGAAAAGCTGAGTTCTTCGCTAAGTGTATAGCGCTTTGACTATCATTATACAACATAAGAGAACGTTGTTCTTGACCGAGCTCTTTCATCAACCCTTTTAGCCAAACCATATCCTTGCATGCTTCTGTAGCCGCAACATATTCCGCCTCCGTCGTAGACAAAGCTACAATCTTTTGTAGCCTAGAACCCATGTAAGTGCACCGCTTCCCAATGTAAAAACGAAGCCACTAGTACTCTTCCGCCTATCAATGTCTCCTGCCATATCAGAATCAACAAAACCTTGTAAGCATATCTGAGAACCCCCATAACACAATGCCATGTCTTGAGTCCCCTTTAGATACCTAAGTATCCATTTCACAGCTCTCCAATGCTCTTGGCCTGGATTACTCATATATCTACTCACAACTCCCACTGCTTGGGCAATGTCCGGTCTCGTACAAATCATAGCGTACATTAGGCTACCAACTGCGGACTGATAATGAACATTCCTCATATCATCACGATCCTTCTGCGTCTTCGGACAATAATCCTTTGATAACTTGAAGTGACCTCCCAATGGTGTACTAACGACCTTAACACCATCCATGTTAAACCGCCTGAGTACCTTGCCGATGTACTCAGCTTGAGATAGCTTCAGCTCTCGCCACTTTCTGTCCCATGTAACACGCATACCAAGAACTTGTCTCGCCGTACCCAAGTCCTTCATAGAAAACTCCCGGAATAATTATTCTTTTAACTTAACAATTTCTTCCATGTCAACACTTGCTACCAACATATCATCTACATACAGAAGTAGAATGACATATGAGTTCCCCGTCTTCTTGATAAAACAACAGTGATCCACATTGCTCTTCGAATAACCATTTCTGGACATGAATTGTTCAAACTTCAAATACCACTGTCTCGGCGCTTGTTTCAAACCATATAAGCTCTTCGTGAGCCTACACACGTGATCTTCCTTCCCCTTGACTGAATATCCTTTCGACTGCTTCATATATATTTCTTCATGAAGATTGCCGTGCTTTAGTCTGTATACCCACTTGTTGTGTAATGCTCTCTTCCCTTTTGGTAACCGAACTAAATCCCAAGTTCGATTAACTGACAATGACTGCATCTCATCATCCATAGCAAGCTCCCACTTGCTCTTGGCTTCCAAATCTAAAGCCTCCTTGTAACTTTCAGGTTCACCACCATCTGTAAGTAACAAGTGATTTAAAGAATTTGCGTACCTTGCCAGAATTCTCGTAACTCTCGGCTCCGTTCGAAGTGCTATTGGAATGTCTAGAACATTAGGTTCCTCGTTCTGATCCGGTGCATTGGACTCAACAACGACTTCTTCATTATCCTCTCGAGAGGGTTCATGATCTTCAATGTCGACACTTTCCTCTTCTTCACCCCGAATCCTTTTCACATGTATTTTGAAATCTTTATATAAGACTTCCTCATTGAAATAACATTACGGCTTCGGATAACTTTCGATTCGTCGCATCCCAAAACCGGTACCCAAACTCATCGCCACCGTATCCAATAAAAATGCACTTCGTCAACTTTGCATCTAACTTGGTCTTTGTATTTGAATTATCAAGCACATATGAGATACAACCGAAAATACGCAAGTGATTAAGGTTTATCTCTTTACTGATCCATGTTTCTTCAAAATTCCAAAGTCCAAAGCCGTCGAAGGCCCTCTATTAATCAAGTATGTCGCTGTCCTAACCGCATCCGCCCAAAAACACTTTGACAATCCAGTGTTGAGTCTCATACTCCTCGCTCTTTCGTTTATTGTTCGGTTCATGCGTTCTGTAGTACTATTTTGTTGCGGTGTTCCGGGAATAGTTTTCTGTCTTGTCTTCTAATCCCATTTGATGCGCAAAGGTATTCAAACTCGTCACTACAGTATTCGCCCCCGTTATCCGATTTGAGACACTTCAGTTTCAACCCGATTTTATTTTCAACTAGAGCCTTCCACCTCTTGAATTTAACGAACACATCTGACTTGTTCTTCATGAAGTAGACCCACAGTTTACGAGTAGCATCATCGTTAAAAGTAACATAGTAATGAGAACCACTAAGAGAAGACACATTTGTTGGCCCTCAAACATCCGTATGCACAAGATCCATCTTTTCGGGTTTCCTTTATCTTCAAGATAATTTGAAACTGACCTTCTTCTGCTTTGCAAAACACATTCTTCACAAAACTTGAGATTAATCTCAGCAAGACCCTCTAGCTTTCCCTTTGTTACCATTATCTTCATCCCCTTCTCACTCATGTGACCGAGCCGTTTGTGCCACGTACTTGTATCAATCCCCGGGGTACCACACAAATAGTGGAAATTGTGCTTTGCATTTTATACAATGTTCCTTATCGCAAGCCTAGAGCTACCAACATAGCTCCCTTTGTAACCTTCCAGGAGGTTGCGCCAAAGGTACACTCAAATTCGGCATCATTCGCCAATTTGCTAACCGATATAAGGTTACGCCCCAGTTTAGGTGCAAGTTGCACATTCTGTAAAACCAATGTTCCCCCTGAAGGCAATAACAACCTAGCGTTTCCCCTTCTAATAATATTGCGTGTACTTTTATCTGTAAGAAAGACCGTGCCAAAGTCACTTTTAACAATATTGGTAAGAAAACCTACGTTCGCAGTAGCATGGAAGGAAGCGCCCGAATCAACAATTCAAGATTCGTTAACATCGTCACACGATAGTAGTAGAGCCTCGTCAGAACTAACCGCCTCAGTAAGGTTCATTGTACCTCTCTCTTCATCATCAATCTTCTTAGAAGAAGAAGAGCTGCAATCTCGCCTGAAGTGACCCTTCTTTCCACAAGTCCAACATGCACCGGGCGGCTTAGACTTCCCTCTTGACTGTGATCGACCCCTTCCAAATTTCGGCCACTTTCTGTAAGACCTCCCTCTTTCCTCGACGTTCAACATACTGTCGTTTAAACTCGAAGAGGGTTCAGATGTTTTACGCCTATGCTCTTCACTCATAATCATCGAGACCATAGTGTCAAATTTGATATCTTCCTTCCCAGATGAGTTGCTCACTGCTGTAATGAATCCTTCCCCGCTTTCTGGCATCTGCCCTAGAAGAGCCCACACTCTCACCTCCTCGGTAAAAGTAATTTTCACAGATTCCAGTTGAGCATGTATGGTATTGAACTCACTTATATGAGCTTGCACACTACCATTGTCCTTCATCTTCAAAGTAAACAAGCGCCGTAAAAGTTGCACCTTGTTTGCCCCGGACGGTTCCGAGTACATAGCGAACAACGTCTCTATCAATCCCTTCGTCGTCGTAACTTTGGAGATCATGTGTAGAATTTGAGATGATAACGCTAACCTAACGGTTCCAAGCGCTTTGCGATATAATCGCGTCCACTTAGCTTCATCGAAATCTACTGGCTTCATCTCAGCTCCACCCAGCGGTAGATCAAGATCCTTCTGATAAAGGTAATCTTCTATCTGCATCTTCCACACTTCAAAATTAGAACCATTGAACTTCGTGATTTTCAACTTCTCCTGATCGGCCATCGTTCTTTACCACAACAAGCCCTAAACGCTCGCTCTGATACAAATTGTTGAGAATCAGAGTTAGCTACTCTCTTCCTCTCATCAAGAACGATTACGCGGAAACACCAATATAAGAGAATAAACAAGAATCAAGCAAGAACAATAAGACACACAAAAGTTCCAGGGGATGGAAGTGGAAAATCCTTTCGGATAAAAAACCACTCCCGAGCAATTCACTATGTAAATCAAACAGGTTACAATGATCTCTCAAAGCATTCTCAAAGCTTAATGATAAAGTCTCTCAAACCTTAAAGCTTATCTAAGATTAAACTCTCACATGATGATTAATACAATAACCTAGCACCCCTTTATATAATAGAGGGCTCACACCAAGATTAGAAACTTCTAATTTACGTGGGTACAGATCTCGAGGCAAACTCCTAGGTCTCCCAATCAAAATTCTAAATCGGAAGGAACTTTTAAAAGCGTTAAACGTCAATCTCGTTCGAACGAGTCACAAAGTCGTTTGAACGACTTTGTCCTTCTGGGCCAAATTCTAGCAAGCTTGACTCTTCGTTCGAACGGACAACAATATCGTTCGAACGAATCTAACCAGTTTCCAGTCTTGACAAAACATAGCTTCGAGTTCATACCTTAACAGGATCCATTATTCCGTAAAAATTTCTCCACCTTTTCATCATTTTTTGATTTCTTCCAAAACACAATTGAATTAACTGATGAGAACTTCCTTCTCCAACATACGCATGCAAGTATAATCACAAGGATAAATTCAGAAATAGGTCCTATTACTGTACGCAACAAAAAAGAAAAGGATAAGTTACACAACACAATATATTTCACCAGAAAAACAATGGACAATAAAAGCTTCAGGCCTTAGAGTACCCCAGAATGCCATAGAATCCTGAAATTGGTACATATTGCAATCCAAGAAACTCTAACCCCTTATTCTATTCTTTAATGTGGATTTTTCTTTTTTTGTCACGCTAGATGAGCACTTGCCTAATACCCCCACTAGTATCAAGTAATAGGATAGCTCAAAGATAAATATATTGAACCCGCAGGCTAATATCTGTGAGAATGAATGCAAACATCTTAAAGCTGCCAAAGCGGGGTACCTGTACTTTAGTTTAAGATTATGGAAAAGTAGAATGTTGTTTATGAACTCTTCCTACTTGTTGTCTAATTTAAAAGTATATTTGTCTGTACTTTGACTTCAGATATGAAGGTCAATGAATAACATACCTAATGCAATATTCCTCCTGCTCAAATTGGTTGAGTTGCCGGTATTGGTTGAATTTCCGGAGTTAGTTGAGTTTCCTGCATTGTAATCGACGGATTAGACATGCTTAATTGAAAGACAAGACATAGTTATACTCGTTATGATTAAAGATTGTATACTATATATTTGTTATACTCTGTAAGCCATAAGAAAGTGAGCTAAAGTAATACATTTCATGGTCTCTACAATGTTCTTACTGTTACAATGGTCTTTGCGTAGTTATTTTAAAAAATGAAGGGGCCAATCGAGTGCTACAAAAGTAACATCCTACAAGGATAATAATTTAAAGACTGTTGTTATAATTGTAAAGTACCTCCCTTCTCCTAGGACTAGTATCGAATTGTGTAAAAACATTTCACGGTCTCTACATTTCATGGATAGCAGTAAAAATTGTCAGATTTGTATCCGCATGGTGGTTCACAAAGTCTGAATGACTTCACATCAAATCCATTCACCATGGTCTTCTTACTGCTACAAAAATCCTAAACTTATATTTAGTTTTTTCTTAATTATTATTTTGATGATCCAGAGGCCAAATTACAGTAAAAAGCATATTTATCATTCAGCTGGAATTTAGCTAATAGAATGGTTGTACTCAAAACGACTGTCATAATAACTTGCTGTTGTATCATTCAGGAATTCAGATGGACAATTAGCCAAATTCGGAACATCAGATCTTACGATTGTCATAATCTGATTGGCTTCACTGATATTCCAAACTATGTAAGTTTGATGATTTATATCAATCTCGGTCTGGGAATTACGGCAACTGAGTTCAAACACAGGCACTCCACAATACTCCGGACGTCCAGCTCCCAAAAAGGATAGGAGTAGGAATGATCCCCACACTCGAAGTTCTTGGAGCATTTTGTGAAATCAGTAATATTACTGAAAACACACAGTTGAAGAAGTGAAAATAGAAGGGCAGCACCTACCAATAAAACTCAATTTGCATTCTTTGCAACAATTACGGCTCTACTGAGAGTATTTTGGGGAGTCTAACGTGCGATCCAAGCATGGGGAGCAGTGACGGAGCTACCTGAGGACTAATGGGGGGAGTCCAACCGATGACTGATAGATTATGAAATAAATTGGAAGTTTCTTCTAAGATTATTCAGCTACTTGTTTCTTTCACCAATCAATTATATAATGGCAAATATTGACTCAACAATCACCACAAAATATATCCTTATCCTCTTCCAAAGACCATTTCTAATATTTGAATATTTTGCAAAATTGTGATCACATATTAATCCACAATACGATTGAGAAACTTTTAATTAGTAGAGAAACACGAAGAACACCAATTAGATTTGAAAAAATAGAGAATTCAATTACTAAAATAAGCAATTACAATGAGAATCTCTCAACCCTAGGCTTCACTCAGAACTCTTTTCAGATCTAACATAAAAAAAAAGATAACTTAAGTCCCCTTTATATAAAGGGAACTCGAAATTACAAAATAGAACGCATCTCGAGGCAATATAATGCCTGAGAATCAAAACACCGCCAGAGTCGTTCGAACGAACTAGGGAGTCGTTCGAACAACTTTACGACTAATTGATCTAAACCCTAGAAAAGTAGACCAATCATTCGAACGAAAATTCAACTCGCTCGAACGAAATATGGCTCTGGAACAAAATTCTAGTGGGATGGTAATTGGTCATTCGAACGAAACTATCAGTTGTTCGAACGAAAATGGCTCTAGGCCAAAATTTAAGTGGGATAGAATTTGGTCGTTCAAACGACTCTCAACCTCGTTCGAACGACTAGAACAAATTTTCAAATTACTCTAGATTCTCCTGGATCATGACTCCCCCCTTAAGTAGCTTTGAGCTCCTGCTCAAGCTAGAACTGGAGATGTGGGAACGCGGCGATGCCCAATTCCCTGTTGTACCACTTCGACTTACTCGGTAGCTGACCCATCTTCCCAACTCGAAACGATTTAATACCACCCTGTCTTGTAGTATGAACCTTCCTCTCTAGAATACCATCCTCCGGCAATGGATTTTCTCATTCCATTCATAAGTCATCAACTGACGGTAGGTGAGTATTGATTGCAGAGTCTTCATCCATAATAGACGGCTCAAACAGCTTCAAATGATCGGCATTAATCACCGAATACATCTTCATGAAAAATGGTAAATCCAACTGAAATACATTGTCACCAATCTTCTTGAGTATTAAAAACGGACCATAACGGATAGGTTTGAGCTTCGTGTCTTCCCCCTTAAGCCGTTCCTTACCTAAATGCAACCAAACGAGGTCGCCCTAAAAAAATATATACTCAATCCTATGCTTGTCGTGGTGAGCCTTATACTTCACTTAAGTCTTCTTCAACTGAGCTTCAACCACCTCATGAACCTTGCTGATCTTCTCAATGAAACCCTGAGCTTTAAACTGCTCACCTTCCTCCTTCCCTGACACCGTCTTGTCGCCAAGACTAAACGCCAAATCAAAAGGGCTTTACGGCAAGTACCCCAAACAAACTCCAAAGGAGACTTCAACGTGAAACCATGAATCGCCCAGTTGAACGCAAACTGAAGATACGGTAAACTCTCATCCCAAGTTTTAGGATGCTTAGAATTGAATCCCTGTAATAAATATACCAAAGTGCGGTTAACGACCTCTATTCGCCCGTCTATCTGCGGATGAAAGTGGTACTTCTCTTTAACTTATTATCCATCATCCCCCATAACGATCTCCAGAAATGTATCCAAAAGTGGTTATCCCTATCATAAATAATAGAAGAAGGGAACTCGAAATACCTCCAGGCGTCTCTGAAAAACAATCGCACTGCTCATTCCCTTGTGACCCTCTTCTGGCATGAAATAAGAACAATCATCTTGCTGAATCAATCCACCACCACAAACAAATAGTCATTCTTACACCTGGTCATGGGCAAACCACCCATAAAATCCATCAAAATACTTTCCCAAGGTCGACTAGGAACTGGCAATGGTAAGTACAGTCCTATCTTCTTATTATAAGGTTTTGATGTGTTGCGTAGCACGCAACCACAAACCACATGAGCAACATCCACCTGCATCTTTGGCCAATAGACATATCGCCATAAATTTAAAAGAGTCTTCTCAACCCTGAAAGGACCTGCCACCCGAGAATAATGTACCTCTCGAATCCACTGCAAACACTCTCTACTCTCAGGAATACATAGTAGACTGCCCCTGTAAACTAATCCATCATTCAGAACATACTCGCATGTCTTGCCTTGCAGCATCTTCTCGTGAATCACACTGAGCTCCTTGTCGTCATCATAACATGAAACATACTCAGAAAGAATAATCGGCTGGATCTGCATAGCTACCAACAAAGTGGAAATAGTTGGTAATGGGGGTCGAGATAACATATCTGCCATCTTGTTGTCTACTCCTTTATTATACTTAATCAATAAGGTAAACTGTTGAAGGTACGACATCCACTTCATATGGCGAGCTTGTTGAAGCCTGGACTGCGTAGATAAAATTGTAATGGTTTGTGATCGGAATGTACCACATCCTCCTTCCCCAATAAGTAACTCCGCCAATGCTTCACGAATTGATATAACACATATAACTCCTTATCGCAGGTAGGATAGTTGCGTACTGTTCATGTAAACATCTCAGAATGGTAAGCAACCAACTTTCTATCCAGTAAAAGGATTGCCCCCAATGCATAATCTGATGCATCTGTCTCGTCCTCCAAAGGCCGCTGTAAATTAGACAATGCTAACACTGGTGCATTCGTAATCTTTTCTTTCATTAACATAAAGTCTTCTCATGGTGTTCTTCCCACACAAACTGTACCCCGGTCTTCGTCAAAGAATGCAACGGTGCGGCTATTTGTGAAAAATATCGAATAAATTTTCTTAAGTACTGACAAAAACCCATAAAACTCCTCACTTCTGTCACTGTGCGGGGTCTAGGCCAATTAGTAATGACCGAGACCTTCTCTGGATCTACCTTAAGCTCGCCGCCACCAACAATAAGACCTAAATAAATTAGCTCCCGTTTCCCAAACTCGCACTTCTTCCCGTTCAGAAAAGGCTGATGTGATCGCAACACGCCCAACACTTTGCGTAATTTCCCAAGATGCTCCTCCCATGTACGGCTATATATCAAGATATCATCCAAATATACAATCACAAAATCATCAATAAACGCACGAAGTACCTCATTTATTAGCCGCTTAAACGTCGCCGGAATATTGCATAACACAAAAGGCATCACTAACCACTCAAATAAGCCCTGCTTGGTCTTTAATGTTGTCTTCCAAGTATCCTCCTTCCGGATTCTAACTTGTTGGTAACCCGACTTAAGATCCAACTTGGTGAAAAACCGAGCCGTCTGCAACTCATCTAAAAGCTCATCAATCCGTGGAAGCGGATAACGATTCTTCATCGTGATCTTGTTAAACACTCGATAATCCACACATATCTTCCAAGACCCATCATTCTTCGGCACTAGTAACACCGGTGAACCACAAGGTGAGCAACTTGGATTAATAACTCCTTACTCCAGGAGTTCATGTACATATTTCTTGATCTCATCAGACTCTGTAACAGAAGTCCTATATAATCCAATATTGGGTAGTGGTTTACCATTCACCAAGGTAATATCATGCTCCACATCTCTCTTGCGCGACATCCCTTCTATGCCCAGAAACAAGTCTTCATACTCATCTTGCAACTCCCCCATATCGGTTTGTTGCTTAGGAGACATTGCCAAAGTATACAATACTATAGCCGACGGACCCTCGTGAATCGGTTGTACCAACAACAAAACAAATTTGCCGCTTGCATTAACCAACCTCTTTGCTTGAGTCGCCGTTACCAAATTACTGGTAGTGACATGTTTCTTGCACGCATTAATATGAAACTCAGTACCACCCTTCACCAAACAATACTAGTGAGCACGACGGTAACTGATTGCATCTCAGTCCCAAAGATAAGGGCTACCCAAGATGACTTGACACATATCCAACGAAACCACCTCACAAGTCACTTCGTCATAAACTTCTCAGTAATCGTAAACTTAAACGTACACTGCGTAGTGATCTTCAACTCCGCGTCTTTCTGAATCCAACCCAAACCATACGGTTTAGGATGAGCCACAGTCGCCAAACCCATCTTCTTCACCACCGCCTCAAAAAATAAATTCTTCTGACTACCCTGATCAATAATGGCCTCGACTAAGCTCTGTTTCACCTGAATGCTGAAAAAGAAAAAATCTTCACGACTCACCTCATCGATAGCCAGATGTTACTTGACCATTTGTGTAAGCTTAGGATTTGGCTTATCTAAATTCAGAAGATCTATAATTGCTGCGGCTAGTGCATATTTATCTCTCTTGCCCTTCTCTTCCTTCGACCGAAGCTCCAGGTGAAGTTTCCAACATCTATTGGAATTGAGCCCATTGGCCTTGTAATGACTACAGATAGTCCCCTTGAATGATGACCTCTCTCCTTTGGACTGCCCTTTCTAATCAAACTTCCAAATTAGCCTTGTACCCCGACTTGTTCTTGTCGCTCTTCAAGTACTTGTCTTCAATAGAAATTGTTTTAACGGTAGCGTCCTCGATATTTACCACATTAAAAAGCTTTAATTCTCTTCGAATGGACTCCGACAAACCCCCCTGTATACTTCATGAACGCATCGTACTCCTCCACGTCAATATCCAAAACTAATGCTTGGTTATGAAACTCCGTAGTAAATTATTACACGGATTATTACACGGATTTCCCAAACCTTTGGCGCAAGTTGTGTAATTTATACCATCGCTCATGTTCATACCCAATTTGATAGAATTGCTTCCTCACCAAGAACTTGAATTCCTTCTAACTCAGACTTCCGACATCATGTCATTTCTGATAGGATTTCCACCACGTGAGTAAGTGATTTGTAAATTTCAAAGTAAAGAAACAAATCTTCTGAGTGTTAGAATATTCATCAATAGAAAAATAGGTCTCCAACTTATCTAACCAATTATCTAATTTCTTGGCATCGATGGAACTATCGAAAAACAGAATCTCAATCTTAAAGCCAAGATGAAGATTACGCATAGGATTCATTAACTTACTAAAACTTGGGCTCTCCTTGACAGATTCGGTATCACTATAATCATTATCCATCCCCACATTATCATCGTCTCTAACCCCCGTCGAAACCCCTTTCTTCTTCGAGCGGCCTTACCGTTTCGCCAAAACAAAACCCAACGCAGGATTTGTGAGATACAATTGTTCAACTAACTCCCCTACAGTAGCAGTTAGATCGAAAATTGTTATTTCCAAAGTCGTGAGTCGATCGTCGGAATCACCTATCTCCAAATCGTCCTTCTTCAAATTAGGTTTGCGATAGAACTTCAACGGATTCACTAGCTTCTCCTTTGTTTGCTTGAAATGGTTACGTGTAGAGATTATAAACCACAATCAACCATTCGAGAATTGCAACTGGAAAACTGATACCACTTAATCCACAATACGATTGAGAAGTTTTTAGTTAGTAGAGAAACACGAAGAACACCAATTGGATTTGGAAAATTGAGAATTTAATTTCTAAAACAAGCAATTACAATGAGAATCTCTCAAACCCTAGGCCTCTCTCAGAGCACATTTCAGATCTAACATAAGAAAAAAGAAGATAACCTAAGTCCTTTCTATATAGAGGGAGCTAGAAATTACAAAATCGAACGTATATCGAGGCAAAACAATGCATGGGAATCAAAACACCACCAGATTCATTCGAACGAACTAGGGAGTCGTTTGAACGACTTTACGACTAATTGATCTAAACCCTAGAAAAGTAGACTAATCGTTCGAACGAAAATTCAACTCGTTCGAATGAAATATGGTTCTGGGCCAAAATTCCAGTGAGATGGTAATTGGTCGTTCGAACGAAACTATCAGTCATTCGAACGAAAAATGGATTTGGGCCAAATTCCAGTAGGATGGAATTTGGTTGTTCGAACTACTCTCAACCTCGCTCGAACGACTAGAACAAATTTTCAAATTACTCTAGATCCTCCTGGATCACATATCCTGTAAACTTTGTTGGGGATGGATTCGGGGACCCACTACAACAAGTACAATACAGTCTACACGCACAACTACAAAACTTAAACCACAATCTTGTGGAAAATTAGAAAGGTAACCAAGTTTGGAAGCACTCTGCTTTTGACCATTGACTCTTCCATACCCCTTTTTATACTGCATGTACATAACACAAAAGAAAATATGTGGCTAGAGGATACCATCAACTGATCCACTCTATTATTGATCCTCTTTTGCTATGTTCTTGGAAAGTGAAATGGAAATGAGAAACGCTTATTATTTTCTTTACATGATTCGGTATGATTCTCAATCGTTTTGCTATGCCGAGTTCCCGCTTTATGTTAATAGTACGTTCATCAATCGTCTTGGGCCTGGCAACGTCAATCAATTTACTGCATATCTTCATATATAAAGTAAACAATGAGAAAATATCATTAACATTTAACAAAAATGAATTACAGGATTTTTTCTTATTTTTACGAGATGATAACTCAATCTTTAACGAGGCCAAATAAATTGTCGTTGGCCGGATTTAGCAGGAAGTGTGAAAACACATCTTTCAAAAGTAATTGTTTATTTGTGTTTTAAAACATTTGCTCTTGCTAAAAACTCGATGATTTTAAGAAAAGGTACGGGGTGACCCAAATGTCTTAAGTTGGTTTCCTCTACACACTTAGATATTATGTACAACCCAATAGTTTAAGGAATACAGATAACCTAAAAATGTTACCGTCGTCGATGTAAGTTTAAGTTCCATGGATGATTTCTTTGTCGATAAACCAAAACATTGGATGTATTATCTAAACATCCATATTTGGAGTTTGTTTCATTCCGTGTCTAGAATAGGTATCAGCATTACCTCGTGGTTACTCATCGTCAGAGAATGGACATGGAGCGACTACAGCTGGGCTGACACTGAACAGGTACGTGGGTTTGTGCTTCTTCGCTCAAAAATATCAAGCCCTTAATATTTTTCAAAGATCAGAAATGAAGTTATGTGTTTTTGGAGACAATAGGTTTTTGCTCGAACATGCTTTACTATGTTCCAATAGGATTTGTTCGAACAGACTCTTGTTTTGTTCGAATAGACCCTGCTCGATCAATTTTTTTCTTTGTTCAAACATTTTACTCAGAACTCTGTTTCTTTAATAGGATCTTGGTTATGTTCGAATAAAATATTATTGTTCAAACAAACTATTTCTCATTTTGAACAGAGTTCGGGCTTTCAATTTTTTAATAAAAGATATTATTTATTATTTTATTTTTTAAACTTTCCAAAACCTATTTTTCTAGGCTTGAGATTTTAGAGAGAAGAGAAGAGAGATTTCAACGAGCGATTCAATGCAAAGTAAAACTCCAATTAAATCAATCGAAGAATTTAAAAACCTAATCATTGATTTGCAAAGCTTGTAGTTTCAAACTTGGATTTTTTTACGGGAGATTGAAGCAAGGGGTTACAAAAATGAGGAATCGATTGTAAGGAGCTTGATTAGAAATAGGTAACCACGAGATGTGCTTATCGAGTTTGTAAGTAATTGAACTCTTATAATTTCGTTTCAATATTAGATTGTTTAGCTGTTAGGCGATTCGGCAACAGCCCGTGGGTTTTTTCTCCCGAGAAAGTTTTTCACAGGGTTAAAATTGTTTATTCTTGTGTTTGATTTACTTTTGCATGTTATCACTTTAACATTGGACCAACTTGAATTAGGCTAGGGTTAGGCCTTAATTCAGGTTTTCGAACCTTTTGATTTTGACCTAAATTAATTAAAATCGGTTAGTTTCAAGTGATTATAAATTTTAATTGGTATCAGAGCGGTCACGCTTCGAGGATTAACAACCTAAGTGATAGGCATGAAAATGCCTATTTTTGTCCTTCAATTTACATTATCTAGGAACTTATTTGATGTTTCACTGGGCCTAATTGAAGTATGTTGACTATTGCAGTAAAGAGACATTTGTAATCAAATCTTTCTTAAAGCCCACTCTTACAAGCTAAAGAGCTGCTGGAGATGATCAGTTGTCAATAGCTGCTGGAGATGATCAGTTGTTAAGAGCTGTTAGAGATGACTTTGTACCAAGAGCTGCTGGAGCTGCTAGAAGACTTAGTAGTCAAGCCTAGCTAAAATCTCTCCACAAAATCAGGAGTGGTTGAGGGAGATGAGGAATTTGAGTTAGGTTAAGAGGGAGAGTTGTAAAGAGAAAATTGGATTATCTTCTTAGTTTTATCCTTTTTTCTACGGTAGTTCTTATTTTCTGTTTAATGAAAACCATTTTCAATCAATGAAGTTCTTATTTTCTGTTTAATGAAAACCATTTTCAATCAATGAAACCAGTTTTTATTCATGATTTTGATCTTTGCATCATTGAGAACGAAACCCTCTATGTTTCAACACCCGGATTGATACGGATTATCAAATGGCGCCGCTGCCGGGGATGCAAGTGATTTTAAAATTGTGTTTCTTTTAATTATTGTTCTGTTTGACGAATTTTATTTTTTTTTGTGTTGTTGCAAGTATTTGTTAATGTCAGGCGAGGGATAGGAAAAAGGCAGTGTTAAAGTTGTTTAGAACTCTAAACCACACGTCACTCTCTCTTTCTCGAAACGCAGACTCTAAATCTTATCTCTCTCTTTCTCAACAAACTCTCTCAATCTCAAAAACTCAGAGCTCTCTCTCCCTCTTTGTCACCAAAATCTCAAAATCTCACACTGTGATTCTCACTTTCTCTCCTATCTCGGCAGATTCCGAACCACGCGGCTATTGTTTTTCTAAGGGTTTAGGGATTT
>JACGCM010000320.1:0-20740 GCA_014058105.1 Kingdonia uniflora
GACGGAGGTTTGATGTGAATCATTACTCATAAGGTCGTCTACCTCCGTGTGGACCTATATTTATTTGATGTTTATGTTTATGTTTTATGTTTTAGCTTAAAGCTATGTTGGAGAGGTCCAATGTGAATATTAGCAGTTTCCCAATTTAAGTATAATATTATTTCAATTAGAATTAGGGTTCTTAATTGAAACCCTAATTAGAATTAGGGTTCTTGTGTTCTATAAAAAGGGAGGTTTAGGGGATTTGTTTCTCAGTTGATTTTGATTAAAGTAAGTTGATTTGTTTAGTTGAAACCCTAGTTTTCCTAACTCTCAAATACAACGTGATTTTCTTACAAATCTCGTTTCCGCGTTCGTAGTATTCACGTCAATTGGTATCTTTTTATATCAATGAAAGGGGAATTAGCCAATATTTGCAGTTGTTTATAAATGGATGGGATTCCAAGTTAACATGTCAACCTTACCAGACTGTTGACTTCATTTGATGCCCAAATTACACTTATTTGATAAAAAAATGCATAGCTACAGTTAACCAGCCAAAGTCTCTAACAAGAGTTATTCAAGCAATCCTTTTTCTTACCGAATATACAGCAAAGATACATAAAACTACACAGCCCACAGTGGTCTACATAAACTTTGCTTGGTTACTGCTAAATAAATAGATCAAGTGGTCTCCATGAACTTATATCAACTATATGATAATGATAGCAGGTTAAGTGAAATTCCTTAATATTTCCCTTATATGATGATCATATTTACGAGATGAAATAAAATCATAACATACAAAAATGACCAATATGAGCGCTTTGCCATCTCAAACTATAATCCAACGGCTTAGCTCGCTCAGATATTAGGAAAATTATAATCCCACGGGAGTTGAAAAAACTCTTGTAAATGAACCCCCGCCCTGACGACTCGATTGTCTCCTACAAAGTATCCAGGTACTCTCTCTATCTTTGAATTGGTGTATTTTGTAACAATTAATGAAACCAATCTGATTTAAAACAAAGAGTTCTTCACAACAATAGTAAATAGGAAAATTAATTTGTAAAAATATCCAATTTGTGGATCTTTAACAATCATTTGAGGATCACTTGTAAACTCGAGTCTCTTTGGAAGCTGCATTAGAGGTTTAGGAAGGGAAAATAATTACAGAGGAGGTACATTAGCTTCATAGTTGTATTAATGTTTCCTTGATTAGCGTATCCTTATTTTCCCCAACACATAAACTCAAAGCACTTTTCATATGTAATGTGATACCTGAACTATAAATCTCGGTCATTCCATCACAAGCTTCTCGTAATCCTTTCCAATCTTTTGACACACTGCCGTAGCAGTTAATAAAGATATCAAGGAAACTGACAAGCTAACCACACGGGCTGAATATATGTATCACCTTCTTTACAAATATTTTTTCCCCTCTTTACGGTGCTCCCAGCCTTGTAATTAACTGTTAATAACCTGATTTCAATTCCCGTTTAACTTATGCCCAGCTCCTAACGTACCCATATTCTTAGTTGCAATTTATCCATGGATCACTGTACATATAATTCTACTCAACTTTGGGTATCTTTAACTTTATCGACTGTCTCTATTGATTTCTGGTTTTACGATTAAAGGAAATTCGTATATCAAAAGTAATGGTTTTATCATTCTGCCATAAACTTCTGATTCACAATTCAGTAAATTACTATAAATAAAAGCTCTACTACAAAACAATAACAAAGGAATATGCTTTCACTTAAATACAATCATAGTGCATTTAAAAAAGGGCATGTACTACTACTACTACTACTACGGGGAAACCCGCGAGAAAGTTGTTCATTGCGAAGGGGCCCAAAGAGAGCATCCTTCATTGGGTGGACCAAAGGACCTAACCTGCACTTTACGGTAGACTAAATAAATCGTAGGCGCGAACTGATGAGCTACCATAGTAGTTGCCCCAGTAGAATAACTAACCTAGTAGACTAAGCACCAGTTTGTGACTTTTCAAAGGAGTGATTAGTTCCAGTGACTAGTCCCATTGTCGAGTTCAAATTTATAATAACCTGAGATCTCTAATTATCAGTAGATGATGATTAACGTATATCCATAATGGACATTAGTGAAAAGCATTTTATTTATTTTTGTCGAATGGCACTTGGTCGTCAAAAATTAATGTAGGGTCTCATACCCCCCTCACATTGCAACTTATTTTGGTATAAGATCTCTTGGAAGTCATCTGAAAGTGGTGACCTCCTATATGCTGCTAGACATGTAGTGTACTATGGCAAAAGGCAGCTTGAACCCTCTTCAGCTGTATGCTTACGTCGTGACTTGAAAAATGCCATTCCCTATTGACAAACCTCTGTTGCTCTTCAGTGAATCATTATTGCTGAGGTTTATCAATTCTGAAGTGTGATGGCTTTGAGAGGAGTATGGCAACTTCAGAAGCTTACCGTAAGCTATTGCAATTGGGGAGGGAGTAGCCGGGGTATCAGGTCAGTGTTTATGTGTTACATATTTCTATGCCCATGACTAAATAATTTATTTTACAATATGCAAAAGAAATTGGAGGACCTGAACTATTTAGTTATGTTTGTCCTTGACTTATTTGTTTTAGGCCGTAAACAACTTCAAGAACATATTTAATGTGGACACTTCTGCTAAGATCTGCATTTTGACATTTTCTTGTTTTATTTTCTATTAAATTTCCTCCCTTTTTAGTGTTGACAACTACGTATTAGCAGTGATCAGTTACAAATCCAAGGTTATTTTCAAATCAAAAAAGAGATACTTTCTTTGGTCTAGTGAAGGTTTCTGAGCAGCTTCTGCTCTTCAATTCTCTGCATGGGTATGGAGATGGTCATAGTATGTAACATGGACACGGCATTTTTATCAAAAATATTCGTGTCAACACGGATCTAACACCAACAATGGGACACGCTGACGCACGTGTCCTAAATCTTTTTAAGGTACTTTATTTTATCTCGCAATGTCGGACACCTGACACCCGTACTAGACGCTGACACACGTACCGTGTGAATGTTACGTAGGTATTTTGTACAGTTTTTAAACATTTAGGTTTATCTTTTTCAAGATCTTTTTCCTCTGGTTTCTTTGGACGATTACAGCTAAGGAATCAAGTACCCCAAAAAGATAAAGAGAGTTCTTTTTAGTGCTAAGAAAAGTTCACATTGAAGGTAAAGACTTTGAGTTTTTTTGGGTTACGGATAAATTTGTATAAATAAGTAGGTTAGTTTATGGATGTAGTAAATGGTTCCTTGGATGGCTGGTGAAATACTGGGTTTTGCTACTGCAGCTAAATGCAATGGGGAATTTCAAGAAATGAGTAATGAGTAGGACTTACTCCTAAGGTCTTTTCTAATCACAGAGGAGTGTTCTCAAATTGGAAGCATCATGGAGATCTTAAAGGGTTTTGTGCATCCCTTAAGCATTGAAGGAAGAGGAAGATCCATTTGCTCTAATCCTCATCAGCTAGTACGTGTTATGCCTCATTGTCCATAAAATGTGAGTGGGAAGAGATATACCTCCAATCAAATGTTAAGTAGGCTGCTATGGAAAATCCTACATTATAGTGTATAATGTTAATATTTATGAGAATCAATTTCTTTTTCCTTTGTATATATTGGTTTTAGTCGTAGCCAATACCATCTTAGTTAATTATCACCGCAAGATAGGCAGACACTCGTAAAATTGATAATGTAGGAACCCCATTAGCCCAGTTATTGACTGTGTTGTTATTGATGTCCCCATGGATTAACATCACCAACAAGTTGATTGCGGGTACTTGTTTTCTTGCCTCGTTATTCTTTGTTATGTTATGGTTTTCTTTCATGTAGTTGGTTATTTGAATTGGATTGGTGTTTTTATTTCGTGAATGATCATATAAGGGGAAGATTCGAAGGAATTTCACTTAACCTGCAATCATTTCCGTGCTTAGGTCATAAGTAACGTAATTATCAGTAGTTGATATGAATGATACTTTGTTACAGGAATTGATTAGAGGAAGTTCAGTCATTTCTTGCAGTGTCTGGCGATATATTAGTGATAATGGCTGTAGAAGTCATAGAAACCACTCTGGTATACCCCTCTAGAACACCGTTTGATGAAGAACACATCCACCCTTTGTCTCAAGTAGGCTGCTATGATAAATCCCACAAGGTACAATGATGATCAGCGTCATTTATAGGAAGGAACTTTTACCAAGTCTTAAAGGAAGCAGGTTCTGGTTTTGGAAGTATGCAATTGAATTTAAACTGAGTCTCCTAATAGGAAGGAAAACTAGAGCAGAGACTGAACAATGTTTAGGAAGAGTGCTCCCTTTTTATAGCTGTCAATAAAGGACTGGAGGGTTCAGGTCGGGTTACAAGCTTGGTAAGTGTTTAAGATGTGTTTGGAGGTTATGCTAGTAATGATTCAGTATCATTTTATCTGAGATAGATGCGCTCTCATAATGAAAACCAAGCATATTAAAAGCATTTTACCGTAAGTTCCTTTTGGTATCAAGCGTGAGTAGGCCTAAGCACTACACACTAAATCAAATACGGTTCCTGTATAACCATCTAATGTTTTTTTTGCTCCTTTGTAGAAATCTCTTTAAATTTATTCAAATATCATTAAAAGTAAGGTTTTTTTTTTTTTTTTTTACTTTAATTATATTGGCATATTAATACTTTAAATAACTTATAATTTTCCTTTCATAAATGAAAGGTAGGAAGAATAAATAAACTATGCCTAAAATAACAAAATGAAAAGTTTTAACTTCAATGGATACAAGGTTTAGAGCAGCACTATATCTATAACTATTTCCATAAAGCTGTACTGGCAACCTTGTTCAGTTGTTGTCAAATTTACTCCATTTGATCTAGAACTTAACTTACAAATCGCAAACTGCTAACGTACTTTTAATTTTCTTAGAATTTACTTTCAGTCATTCTATTCTTTGGTAGTGACCGCCAATTATAAGTGATGCACTAGAGAAATCACGGCCCTTTATGTTCCCTATTATTGCTCTCTCCCTTTTCTCGCCATCCTCTCTTCTGTTCTCACCTATTTATCTTATTTTCATTTTTCTTCTCTATTCAATCTGGTAGTTTTTTTACTTATACTATATAAATTCATAATCTAAATATGCCATCAACATCTTGTTTAATGGAACTTTGGTCATTGCTTAATTTAAGAAAGTCATATCTTGTAATCATGTGTTCCATACCTTTCTTTCCGCTTAAAGTGGATTCATTAACATATTGACTTGGAGTCACGTCAGGAATTCTAGGTGAAATATTCAAATGAACCACACGCATAACAGTACCAAAAATGGACTTCTATTGTCTAGAGAATTGGTATTTCAGATTTACATCTTTCGAGGTTCGTCTCCAAACGAAAGTGCTAATAGTTTTTGCTCATGATTGTATGCATGACACCTTAGTATTTCTATTCTATTTGAGTATAATCCAACCTTTATCAAAATATTTGGATTAATATACTTGACTGTCTGAGTAATACTTGCTTTAGGACTGCTTAAATTGATTAACTGATCATTTTTGTGAAACTTAGATATTTTAAACCCAAAACCACCCATTTTAAGTTTGACCTCTATTTTGGAACAGAGAACACGAACGAGCGTGTTGTATGCGTAAAGAATTTATCACCAGAAGATGTACTCTTACATGCAACCAGGCTAAGGAATGCGTTGGGACGTAAAGTAGTGAAGTTGAGAATCATGCACATTATTAAACACCCCAGCGTACAAGGCACATGGACCGCAAATATGAAGTTTTGATGATGAAATCCTGGCTATTAATGCCTCGAGAGTGAGAACCCTACTGCTAACTAAATAACTGGTCATGGACAATTCCTAGAGATCTTTTCTTTAACTTCTGTAACATATCTAGCAAAGGCATTACGTACAGTTGATTTTCTAGCAATGGCATTTTGTACTACCATTTATAATTAAATCTAACTGTTCGTATATTGATCATAGATTGGTATGGGTTAATTATATCCCGTCCGTCTTTCATGTCTTTTATTATTCAGATTCAGATGCGTCTTGTGAAGCTTCACCTGGAAGGAAGGTTGGAGAAATTATATCAAGTCCTTGAATTCTCACCAAATCTTTCCACGCATACCCTAAAAGGCACCCAACTAGAGGACTGTACAATGATCATGCTGGCAATTACCAGAGCTAAAGACACCCTTTCTTTCAATGCTTTTATTTACAGAACGTTTGGAGATCTCTTATGCAAATCATTGGTTGCAGACATACCATAGGCACCTGGGAGGAGGAGTTGAATTGGTGTAAGGTGCACTTTAAAGGTCAGTCCACTATAGCTCATATGAAAAGGCTTACTTTCAATGATATCTGGAATGAAAGAAACAAGAGAATTTTTTTATGACAAATGTTGTCTCTCTGCCACTACCTTCAGTAGAATCTACAGTGACATAAGAATGAAGCTGGCATATAAGGAAGTTCAGATGGATGACACAGCATCCAATAGAGCCTTCATGGATGGATGGAACCTGAGTGTGAATTACAAGAGCCTGCAGACTTGATCTCTGCTCTGTTGCTGTTCTGGTTGTTTGTGTCTTGAGTGTTTTCTTTTGATATCTAGAGGCTGTAGTTGAGTGCCCTTTGTGGTTGTATTCCTTGTTTGCTTGTGATGCTCTTAGTTCTCACTTTCTGATGGAGGGAGACTAAGAGGATCTCTGTATTTTTTTTCTTTCCTTTTTTCATATACAAAGCTCACTTACCAAAAAAAGAGCTAAAAGACCCATAAGCTGTGGTACAAATCTTACACGGGTGATTCAATGGTCTGCGCTCCAAGTGGGTTTCCTAAACTTGAAGCTTTACAACTTGGGCTGGCTACGAATAGAGAAATGGAGCATTTATGCAGGTTCAATGCCATATCTCAGAGAGTTGGGAAAAGGTGAATGTGAAGAATTGAGAATGCTTCCAAAGGGGTTGCAGTCCTTAAATTGCCTCAAGGAATTGAGATTACTGGCCATGTCCGATGGTCTAAAATCAAGATTATTACCTAACACAGGAGAGGATTGGTACAGGATTTCACACATGTTGATATCGTATCTGAGGCCTTCACTTTTGTAACCAGCTCATCAAAGCGTAATGTCAGAACTTTGGCATCTGAATAAGGTGATTTCCTCCATTTCTTCTTCAAGTATGTTTTTATTGTGAAGGTTTTTTAAGGGTTCTTACTCTAGTTGCTATAATGCTTGATCATGTAAGCATGTTCTGCTTGATCTTGTGTATATGTTTGCTTTATCCATATTCGAGTTTAGCTCAAGCCACGGGAGTTTGAACTCACACGTTGGTAATAATACAGTGACTTGGCCACTTGGGTCAAGTAACTAAGGAAATCGTTAGGGTTTGGTGAGTTCGAATGATTCGTATCGGGTGTTACCTCCATTGGGAGCAAGTCAGACTGAATATGAGATCTCTAGAGATCTGGTGTTCTTGTAAAGTTGCCCAAGTATATATAACAAACTTGTAGCTTTTCACAGACTATTGCTGGTATAGGCACTCCGCACATAGCGTGCAACACATGGTTGATATATCCGTGGCTGCAAAGTGCATGGTGGAGATCAACAATGTGCACAGTGCACGTAAGACATTTGTCTACATATGTCCATTGAACAAATGTGATATATGCACACACAAATCTATCTTGGAGATATGGTTTTGCTAGATTTTCTATTTATTGAAAGGAATATTGATTTGATTCATAAAGATCATATCTTTCTTTCATTAGCAAAAGATTGTATTGGAGGATGGAGCTGATTTGCTTACCTTTTGTATTTATGAAAGGATGTAAAGTCCTTGTATATATGTCAAGGTTTACTTTTATATCTCTATAAATATATTGAAACTAATAGTGAAACTCAATTGAGTGAGTTCAATCAAATAACTTAACTCTTAAAAAATTGAGACTTATTACTATTAATCTTTTTCTCTCTTGGTTATGATGGCTAAAGAGATGATGTTGGTCCTTGTAGCAATGTTGATCTTCCTGGGCATAGTTTCTCCAAGGCCCATGCAACAGTTGGCAAATCAGACAATGGACAATACTCAAGTTGAAGAGGTACAGTATGTAGGAGTTAACATTGAGTGATAGATCATAGATCAACTTATATATTTTACGTTGTGTTTTGTGTTTATATTTTTGTTTATTTTTCGTATCTTTTATACCAGTTCCACATAAGCGACTTCAACCTGGAATCATCTACACTCAAAGAGATACCTTCCTTGAAGGAAGTATCGAATGCAGCTATAAAGAGCACTTTCAAGTATATGACCAATTCAGACCAACCGGGAAGGAAGCCAAAAGATGAAGAAGACATTACACATAACTCAATATTCTGGATTTGTTTAATCATAGGAATTGGCTTAGTTATTTTTGTAATTTGGGTGATCATGAGGTGCAAGCATGTCCGGGATCAGGAGAAGCGGGACCGAGCGCTTGGGATTCTACCTTCAGATTTTCGAGCTCCTTTATAGGTGGTTTAATTTTTCTTTCCCTTTTCCTTTTTGCTGCATAGTGAAGTGGCTTAGGGTTGAGTTGACATTTTTGGTGTTCGCTTGTATTCGTGAATGACGTAAAATCAAGTTGCGGAAGCGAAAACTTGAAGATTACAAAAACCTAATTAAAATTATCAAAACTCAATAAAAACAAAATTATAGCTAAACTTGAAGCTTTATTCAATAACAACAGGAAAAAAAGTTACACCACTCTCTCCTTATATAGGCCTCAACCCTAATCTTTCAACAATAGCAAACCTTCCCAAATTAGAATCTAATTAGACAACGAGTGGACGACGTGCACTAGGAGCTGGCCACATCAAACCATTTGTCTTCGGAAGATTTTGACTACGAAATCAAAGAGGCGGTGCTCCAAAAGACTCGCGCACAAATGTAGTGTGTATCCCATTCCCATCTTCGTCATATAGAACTCGCTGAACAGTCGCTATAACACTCTCACGCATATCATCTACGACTAACCCAACCTTTTTCGCAAACGCATGACAATCGCGTTTTTGGTGTCCGAGCTTCCCATATCTACAACAGTTACCCAAAACATAAGCATGCAGCGCAGTGATTATTGAAATAGCTGGAGATGTGGTTGGAACTATAGGACGGGACTGTGTAATTTAGAACTCGCTTGCCTGCTTTGCTAACTGTACGATCTCTGATAAACAATAAACAGGCTGCAAAGCTATCATCTCTTGAAGCTTCTTCGTCAGGCCATTCTTGTATCTGCTGACAAAGACGGGCACGAGACTCAAGAAGATAGAACTGGTTGGTGTAATCATCAATGGTAGAGATCCCCATCTTCAGAGATCGAAGTTTTCCAAAAACTATCTCACCGTAGTTTATCGAGATGAACCGTTCTTTCATATCACGCCTCATCTTTGACCACTCAGTAATCATCGAATAACCCTGAGATTTGCGAGACAGCTGCACACTGTTCCACCACGTGAGGGCATATCCAGAAAGTCGAGACTCGACACTTGCTACCTGTTTCAGATCCCCGTAGTGTTTATAGTTGAAAATCTTCCCAACTTTGTCCAGCCAATCGCTGAATGCATCTGCGTCTGACTTACCGTCAAACTCAGGGACCTTCAGGTGAAGATCGTGTGTTTGTTATGTAAGTGCTCGAGCCAGTGCCTCAATATCAGTACCTCGCCCCTGTCGTCGCTCAAACCCTGTATTTGTATAATACTCGTCATCCTGGTACTAAGTTGCATAAGGATGGCCTAGGTGGTCCTGGAGGTGAACCTGCTGCTGGCCTATGCTGTTCCTGACATCATGCAGTGGGGTGTTAACCGGTGGGTTAAAACCATGGCCCCATCCTTGCCTGCTGAACTGCTGCTGATGCTCAAACGGTGGAACATACTGTTCAAGTCTCTGAGAGTACTGTCCTGTCTATTCCCCTTGTAGAGTTAACACTAAAACCAACATCCTCTACAGCAACATACAGGTACCTGTTCGTAAAACCGTGCCCAATGCCAGGAAGGGGTTGGGAACCCGTAAAATAAGATGGAGGCGCAGAGTGGGGAGGTTCCGTACCCCTGGCCGTGTGATGCGTCATTGGAGGTAGCGAGGAACTCATCCCCGGTGCTCCAAACTGTGGGTGGGGTGGGCGGGTAAACGGAACGGTATTGGTGGGTAATTGTTCGGTTTGGTTTGGTGGCGGTTCCTTTGGAGGTGACGGCCTTGACGGTGAAGGAAGCTGAACGGAGGATGCCGTAGTAAGGTTCGGTGCCGGTGGAATCGTTGTGGGGGTTAGTGGGTTGAACACATGGGATGGTAATGGAGGATGGGGTGGGTCTGCATATGTTGGAGGGAGAGTGTTCAAATAAGAGAAGAAATATGGGTCTTGGCAGTTTTGGGCAGATTGGAAAACATGTGGGTTGAGCCCGGCCCAATGAGGCATTTGATTATGGGTCGGGTTTCATGGAGTCCCCCATGTGAGGCATATAATATTGACATGGGCTTTGTTGAGGGTAATATTGAGGTGGGTTTTCAACTGTTGGGGGCAACTTAATGCGGGCATGGGCTTGTTGTTGGCCCGCCCAAGCTACCCACCTCTCTCTCTCGACTTGCAAGGGAATTGCTGCTACTGTTGGAATTTCTTCACCAGCGGTTATTATCCCTTTGCCATGGGGTCACCTACACCGAGTTGAACCTGTGATGATTGATTCCCCACTCCAGTGATTGTGGTAGGCTGGATTAGGGAGTTTCTCGCCGCTTCTCCCCCATCGTAAACAACCTTCTTCCCTACCGTGATTGTGTTGATCGTGGTGGCTTTCTCAATTAAAATCCATTGGTTTGGCTCCTTGAGTCGCGGCAATTACTCCGCTTACTAGGTTTTGGCCAAGTTCGACTGGAAGGGTCACAAACGGATTCACATTATCGGCCGACTTTCAGTTTTTTGTACTACTTTTCTTGGATTCGGTATCCATTGATGGGGGGGGGGGGGGGTACGATGTCATCTTCAACATCCCTACGTTGATCAATGTCTAAAACTAAATAAAGTAGTGTGATCCGCTTCTCGAAACTTGTGAAAAAGCCCTCCCAAAATGGATTGACCAACGGTGGCTTTTCGGTTGTGCTTTGGCACGTTTTTTGCTTCGTGCACAGCTGGAACACACCATTTGGTTGATTTAAATACTACTAGCATGTCACATATTATGCCCCAAGGCATGCTCATGCGTGCCAGGAAGTCTATGCCTTGAGGCATGCCGATAAGATGGGAGCAAGTGCAATAATGCACGTGAGTTGGTAGGGTTTGCAATCGGTGCACCCGATACTACTGTATCGGTGCCCCTTTTTTCTCTTCCATTCACGTCTCCTCTCTCCCGCGAGTCTGTACCGACTAGGGTTTCGTTCATGGCTACGGTTCTAACCAAATTTTCGATTAAGGGCATCGACTGGACTTCATGGTAAACCCCGTTACCTTCTTCCACGAGGCATTTTTCTCTTGAAACTTGCTACACCGGGGATGTGAACACAACTTTGATGCTAATTAATGTGAATCTACGAACGCGGAAGCTTAATTCGTATTCGATTAACTAAGTTTGAATTATATCTCTACTAAGGTTAATTTAGAGGAAAACTCAACTCTTTCATAAACAAAACAACTATAACTACTAAACATTACACCACCCTCTTCCTTATAACCTAATTTCCTAGGATCACTCCTACAATAACTCTCCTACTAATCTAATTAGGAAACTAACCTAGAAAAGTAAAACTTCTAAAACCTACAAGTTGGTTATCTGTAATAATGCATAAGCTAAGATATAAAAATAAAGATAGATCAAACGGGTGGTAAACGACTCTATTAGGGACGTGCCACGTCATACTCATTAACATCTTCATATACATTGAGTTTGCTTAAGTCATTTATTTGGACTAATAGTGAAGTATGATATGTTCACATGTCGCTTGAACTTAGCTTTGCGTGTGTACTAAGATTTGGTTTGCAGACATTTCTCTCTAATGTATGAACACGATTTTATATCATACCTTGATCATATATTCCACGTTTCATGTAGATTAGGAACTAATAAATCTTAGGACTTCTTGGCAGATACCATTAATAAAATTAACAAAACAAACTAATCCTCCATCCTTCATAACATTTCTACAAAACAAACACTCAAAACTCACACCATTTCATTAATACATGGCTAAAAAAGTTAACAACACTATGAGAGAATTACAATTCCTACATAACCCAAACAAAAACATAGGGCATATATAGTGGAGAAGAGTGAGACCCCCCTAAGATAGATTACCCACAAAGGGAGATTGGGGTCCCTTCTCTCCTTCCTCGTTCAAGTTTCAAGTTTTCAACTTGGGAAGGAAACGAATAATAATAAAGGTGTGAGTGGTCACAACAACTCACATGGAATGAAAGCAAAGCCACACTCACTGACAACTAACACATGAAATACCAGCAAAGCCACATGCTTTGTCTCCCATAAAAACAACACTCAAACCCTTCTCTACCTCTACCGCTACCCTCTACCTCTCAAGCAGTCTCCACATTTTTTACTTTTCTCTTTTATACACAACACAAAGAAGAAATTAACCACTCTTATATATTGGTTAGACAATTAATATATCAGCTTATGTATCCATAATTAGCAAATCTTTCCTTGGGGGTTTATATGTCTCTTAGAAATGTCTTTTTGTTATCATATGGCCGGGGCTACGGTAGCGTAACTATGAGAGGCCAATGCGATGCATTGTAGATGACGGGGACACGTGATCAAGTGATCATTAGTTAGACCCGCGGCTTGCATGAATGAATGCATTACGGTGGGGCCTACAAATCGGAAACCCCGTCTCACCATGTCTTTGCTTATTGTCTCCGACTTTGATGTCTTCACCGGAATCTTATGACATGTCTTGTATTGAGTGTGGATTGGCTTGTGGCTTACAAATCCCCATAAGTATTTAGCAAATGAGCCAAAGTCATTTTTTATCTGCAGAAGCATAAATTGAACGACGTTAGGAAACTAAACGAATCATAGAAGACGAGTCGATCCTAAGACATTATCACCATTAGACCATCACGGGGAGAAAACAAAAATGAATTATTTTTATAATGGGGTATTGGCCTAAGTGATATCTACGTCGTATGTCACACAACCGTGGGGGAGATATCTTTTTTTGATGTATCAAGAGATATTGAAATATTTCTCCATTTTAGGCCATCATATGTGAGTGTGAGCCAAGTGGGTCACCATCATGCATTGGATTCCAACCTCCCAAGTCCCAACCAAAGAACACAAGAGAAATGATTTAGGCTTTTAGATGTCATTTCTCAAGTGAGTTCTTTCATTCTTTCAACCTAAAGCAAGTATCTTTTGAAAAAAATGGAAGCCCTAAAACTTGTATTTTTACTGCTTGACTTGCACAAAAATAAACACAAGAATGTTGCAAAACTGTGGAATAGACATATGGTTTGATTGCTATTAGTTACCTCAAGAATACGGTTAGAGTTATCAACAACCCCTCGAACTCTGCTCAATTCGATGCCATATTCAGCACTAATGGATATCATTGTTTCTCACTCAAGTTTGCAACAACTTCTGCATCAAATCCTGAAAAAGCTTCCCTGAAAATGAATAAATTTTGACACCCATTAGTCCAAATATTGTAAACTTTGATGCCCATTAGTCCAAATTCCAAAATATCACAATGTAAAAACTAGGGTTTATGAAAGTAAACTCACTTGAAGTCTTGGCGTTTCTTTAAGGTAGAAGTCCAATCTGATCCCACTTGAGCACCACTTAATACGAGCATTTCAAACAACAACCTGTATGGGCAATGTTTAATGTAAGTAATCACTTTCAAGTTTCAACCCTTGGAGAGAGAGAGAGAGAGAGAGACTCACTTATCATCATGAATGGGAACACCCCATTCTTCATCATGGTAAACAACATAGAGAAGATCTGCGAAAGAAATAAAAAAGGTTAGAATTCTCCAAAATGTTTTTTGTAGAAAGATATTTTTTTCATAAAATTTGGAGGTTGTAAGTATACCTGAATTGGGTGTAATGAAAGTACATCTCTTTTCTCGACTAGTCGGAGACAAAACATCAACGGGAACATTCCCGTCAAACTTTCTTGACTTAGTCCTTCCATAATGAGCAATTCTCAGCTTTCGTTGCGCTTGTACTAGTGTCACTTGTTCCCTCCTTGCCGCCGCAATACTTCCCGGAGCTTCCACAATCAAAGAAGAAGCATATGTCAAAGCCGAAGGCTCAACTATACTCGACACAACACCAACACTAACACTAGCACTTGCAACACTACTAGATTTCTTGGATTTTTTCCTCACCAAAGTCGCCAGTTTTGGTATAGCCCGCTGTGTCAAGGTCTTATCGACACTAGAATTCAACCCATTAGGATCATTCCCTCTCTTTAATGCCATAGGTCTAGGAGACTTCGACTTGGGTGAGATTGGTGGTGTTGTTCTAGTACTACTAGAATGCGGTAATGGTTGTGGTGGTGGTGGAGGAGAGGGAGTTTTTGGAACGATTTTCTTCAAGGAATTACGTCGTTCCAAGATGGGAACACGGTTACCTCCCGGTTGAAGAACTGGGCGACCATCGATGGAAGCGACTGGAGAACATGTTTTGGCCTTAGAGCTACACATTTTTGTGTGAGGGGGTAAGGGAATATTGTGTATGAGTAGATGAAAGAAAGAATGGGGAATGTGGGGAGTTTATAAAAGGGGAGGGGAGTTGGAGGACAGGTAGGGGAAGTTGTACCATGGTAACATGGGGGAGAGGTTGGGGTCCATAATAAGAAGCATATTATCTTTTGCTGTGGGAACACGAGGTATACTATGACACCCTCATCTTTTCGATAAATTTATTTCTAAAGAAGAGCATCTCCAGCAGTTGAGATTTTTGAGTGTGAGTTGGGTATTTTGTCAGCCCACATTCAAAACCCACACTTTTCTCTTTCCAACAGTCAAAAAATTGGGTGTGAGTTGCTGAGTTGGCGGTGTTAGAACCATAGTTTAAAATGCCGGGGATTTTTCAAAATACCGCCCGGTAAGCTGAGACAAAAAAAAACGTCTTGGAATTTTTATTATATTATCAGTGGCTTTATATACCCTTAAATCTGGCAATAAACCACCAAAATATCGTAGATTTACCTAATTTATCGGTAAAACCCGTGAATGTATCGCGACATTTTGGGATTTTTGATGATATCGTGATTTTTTATTTTAAATTATGGTTACAAACATTTGATTTTTTTATGTAATTCAGTTGTTCCCAAACTTGGAGCACATTTGGCCTTATTATACATACCAAGCGAAGGAATAAGCTTGGACACAAGAGACTCGACAAGCTTGTAAGGATGCACTACAACCTGCGCCTAATGGAGAAATATTTAGAAACACCCAATTCCTCAAATGAGCCTATTGATTTGTCCAATATCTTTACAGTTCACGATGAAGAAGATCCTGACCCTAAGCATGAATGGGTCAGAGAGAATATTTTAGAAGCGCACGGTGTTATGGATACCCCAGAAGGTAGACCAAATCTATAGATTGTTGATGAAATGGGTGTTGAGCCAATGGTTTTGCAACGAGCGCCAGTTGCAGAGAATGAATACGATCCTATTTTACGTACCCAAACTCGTTCAGTAGTTGATGTCGATCTTGATTTGATTCAAGAACCAGATGATATTGTAGGTGATTATAGGAATGATGACGATGACGATGATGGTGGTGCGGGAGGATCCTATAATACTGGTAATCTAGGTAGTAACTCGGGTAACACTAGTCGAGGTAATATCGTTGAAAGAGGTTACCCGTCAAGCCAAGGGGGTTACGTACCATTTACCGAAGATGCCGACTTTGACCATGCAACTCAAGACTCCAATCACAGTACTCGTCAAAGATCAACTAATTAGGGAATCGACGAGGTCGAACGGGAAGGACACAAAGAGGACTTGGGTCAGGTTCATCTCACGGGAGTAATGATACGGTTTCTCTTTTATCGCACTTTGATGGCATAAGTATGAGAAGCATGGGTGTTGGCTATTACCCACATCTGTCTACTTTTGATGCAGCAAAATGGCCTATTTGGGGGTCTTTTTGGTAACTCAAATCCGTACCTTGATGTTGTTAGGAAACAAAAGGCAAATTGCAACCCGAAAGTGCAATATCAATAAGCAAGAACCAAAAGATCGAATTCTAACCAAGAAGATTCAAGCCAAAGCAATAAACGTATACACAAGATTTCTATTTAGGTGGAAACCCAAATGGATCAAAGCCACATCCGACAAGCACGACGAATCTATTATCAAATTAAGGTTACATGAAGTTTCAGAGATCCCTCAACCTCACTTCTACCTTTACAGATAATCCCCAGTAAGAAACCCTAGAAAGAAAACCTAAACTATCTCTCAAGAGCAAACCCTAGATTTCTCCATTTTCTCTCTATTTTCTATTATTTTATGAGGCTATGAACTACATACATCATAGTCTGACAAAGCCCTAACTTTTTAGACTCTCCATGAGGTTGTCAGCGAAGTACGCATCACGATGCAATTCGAACGACCAAAAGACTTTCCTTACGGTGTCTATTTGAACAGAAAATTAGTCTATTTTTGAATACACCAGTGTATGATCACTCTGTTTGAATAGACAATAATTTTATTCTAATACACTAGTGTTTGACTCTTCTGTATAGTTTATTCGAAGAAAAACCTTAAAAACTACTTTTGAACCGTAACCTCAACAGATGTGTCGTCTTATGGGTACGGATGTGGTCAGGGAGAATCATCACATTCTTCGAGATAATATTACACAAACAAACGTATAGGAGTAATAGTTGTAAGTGGTTGCCCACCCTGGAATTATCCCGTACTTAATCCAACAGAGTACGAGAACCACATAAGAAATTGAGACCTTTATTTCAAGCATTTGACGTGGGAGGAATATTGTGGAATGTTCTAATGCCAACTCACAGTCAGAAAATAATAATTTTGAGGAACCGCACCACTCTTATATGTATAGACTACTACATATCTGTAACTTTATGAGACAATTCATAAATGTCAAGTTTAATTTGTAATCGAATTGCTTGTATTTTTTGTAATAAACTTCTTAATTATCAATTTTCTATTTAACATTTTTATTTACTTTTCCATAATCTTTTTTAAAGTTCAAATATTTTTGGAGACTTCTTTCACATTTACACATTTTAAGTAATATTATCAACATATCGTAATAATTATCAAAATAAAAATAATAATAAAAAACCCACGATATATCGTGATAATTTGGTTTAAACTGATTTTTTGCGTTAAATGATTAAAAAGTAGAGTGACCAAAAAGTCGTGATAAATTGAAAATATTATGGTAAGCTACCACTAGGCAGATGTCGGCAAGCCAGAATGGTTTGGCATTTTAATCCTTGGTTAAAACACAACCGGGTGTAGGAAGCTCACACTAAATAAAATGGGTGTGAGGAGTTTAAAACACCGCGCAAACTAAAAAAGTTTGCGCGGACTAAATTACACTGCGCATATTAAATATTTTTTTATTGGTGTGAGAGGAGATGAATAATTGTGGCGGAGTAAAAAAATATTTTTATTAAATAAAGAACCACCACATCAACACCAACTGCTGAAAAACTTAGAGTGTGGGTTGGTTTTTTGGGTATGACATGTGGGCCAGGTACACCCAACTGCAGGAGATGCTCTAAGAGTATGGGGGAGAAAAACTTCGCTCCCTAATGCTTAATGCTTAAGAAAGAAGATCGATCGCCCTAAGCACGACTTTATCATGGTAGATGATAAGATTATAATAGGCCAATACCTACATTAAGAAAACTATGCGTTAGTGGTGTGATATTTAATGGTCTTAACCCAAAGACTCCTCCTAACAGTTAAAATTCTGACAATATAATGGTGAGAACATCACAAAATTAAATAAGTATTGGTTTAAAATTTTCTGAATTGATGTGTTAAGAAGCCGTTAAGGAGAAATGCCAAATGGAGCCAAAGAGTGAAGTAGCGAAGTTATTTTTCGCGAGTGTGGAGGTAGTATTGGTAACATGCACCAAATGTCTCTCATTCATGGCCAACTCTATCTCTAAGATGACTTTAATGCTTTGTTGCTTGATGCCTCCTAGTCCTAAGCTGGAGTGGTGGATAAGGAAGACAAACTACCATGAAGAGAAAGAGACCAATCATTGATTATTTCTTTTTAGCTGGAAGGAATATCTCTTAGTTGTTCTTGAGAGGTAAATAAGATACACTTTCACTAGCTTCCAACTTTTAAGTTTAAGCTTTTTATATTTGTCATTAGAAGTTGAGGTTAGACAAATAGAAGTACTCTAATTAGGTATATAATTGAACTCTTATAGGTCATTATAACCCTAGTTGACATTTTATCATAAAACAACTCTAAACCACATGGGATACCTTGGGGAACATGAAGTCTTGCTTATGAGTTATGATGTTAACATATTTATGGACCACATATGCAAGTGGAAAGATATAATCAATCTCTAGATATATATCATCATCTTTGCGCTTTTTTGGCTAGATCCACAGCACTGGGAGAGTACCATATTTGTTGAATTATTGGCGTAAGCCTAAATGATCACTCATATGTTGGCATTTCTCCATAATGGCAAACGGACTAGCTAAACCTAAGTGTTGGTCACGTGAGAGTTTGGCTTATGACCGTGTACCCGTCTCCCCCGAGGAAGGTTGTGAATTGAACCGGGGATGAGAATATCATGTAATTTAGCATTCGGGTGTGTGTGGCCTCCAAGCTTGTTTGTGATTCGATTTATGTCATGACTTCTTAATCAGGCTAGTTTTAGCAGGGGTCTGGCGCTTAACCTTAAGTTACCGATCTCATAATAGGGCTTGCCTTGCAAGAGAATAAAATACGCAGTGGCTAATAGTATGAGCCAGCGAAAAGTTGGATATTGCGGAACAGCCTTCAGTAAGGCATATATCCCTAATCAAAGTGGACTTTAATGAGATAAGTATGCATTTCTGGTAAAAGCAAAAGCAGACCCTACTAAAGCATGTCCTCAGCAAAATCATACAAGACTATTAAGACATTTCTTCACATAGGAATAAAGATGTTCTTGTTGTAGTTGTATCCCTGTAAGTAAATACCGATCCTACATAGGCATGCTGTCCCTTAAATAAGTGAAAACGCCAGCTAAGAACGCGGAAATAGACCTTACTAGATCATGCATGACTATCTGCAATCGTTTTGAGTTACAAAATAAGCAGATGCTTCAAACAAAATGATTTTTTTTTGGCAATGGCAACGTACAAGTCGTAGAATATGCAAGAAGCACGAATCTTCGGGGAATTATTGTTTGTTATGTACTTCGATTAGGATCTTCAATCAAAGAATCAAATAATTCAAACATAACATGTGCATAACTTGCAGAGAATGAAATACATTATGGACTTACCCAGAACCTCCATACTTTTCAGCGCGCTGTCCTAATATTAGACCCGGTCTGATAGAAAGAGACACATGAGTCGACCCTCATCTTAGTCCTACACCATCACAGGGAAAAACATAATCCCCTAATTTGGACCCTTCGACTTCTCAGTCATAGTGCAACACGTATATAGAGACAATTCAATGGTTTGATGCGGGGTCTAACACGGTCTGATTTCATGTAAGCCAATCCTATTTTTAACAAGTGTTATAAATTTCGCTAACTAATCCACCACATTTGGACAAGCCAGTGTTTTCCCAAAACAATTATCTTTAATAACTGGAGGCAAATCTGCAGACATAAACAATGCAAAGAAACACGATTTGAAATATCAACTACACAATTCCCTCGAGTTGTCCCTTACGTTATTATCTTGAATTAATTAATTTCAGATCATACATATTTCTATTATTTTCATTTAATTCCAACCTATCCAGCTAATACAACTTACAAATTGAAAACAATAAAAATGGAGCCCGTGTAAAAGTCGGTAGGAACCAAATGGGACCTGAACCTCCACACAACGACACCGAGGGAGGAATAGTACAGGTGCGAAAAAGGAAAAAATGTTAAGCAATGCAAGAACTTGGCCATAATTAATCTTCTAAAAACGTAAAGAAAGCGAGTTTGTATATACATTTTTTTCTATGCATACTTATCTATGTAATATATATTTCACTAAGTGTAAGCAAGCCTCAAAGGTTTTTTTTTTCTTCTTACCATCAAACGGAATAATAAGGCTTTCTGCATATTTCAGATAGGTAACTAGTTACATTGCAAATGTGGTCTTGATTCGTCATAATTTTAAATCTGATAGAGGTTGAAACTAACATGAAATATATGGTCTATACATTGTTTCACCGCTAGATTGTGTGGAACCCTATTCAGCTTCAGTCATAGTTAACTAGCGTAGCCTTGTGTAACGCCTCAACGTGTCAGCCAAATATTTTGTAAATAGAATCTTTAGGATGTAAAAAGTCTTGTAAAAATTTCGTTAATTTCCGCAGAGTTTAGGTTAGCCTTTAGGGGGAGTACGCCGTCTCAACTTTGATGTTTTCTTTTGGTGTAAGCTATTTACTTATTAGTTATATTGTAGAGGAGTGATTTTGTACCACCCAAGTTGGAACTAAAGCTTTGTAAACTTGTTGATACTTATATAAGCTAATAAAAGCTAGTTTTACATTGCATCTTTCAGGAAATCATTACCA
>JACGCM010000612.1:0-16570 GCA_014058105.1 Kingdonia uniflora
AGATGTCATTGCTGTCAGATTCTCCTCGTGGCCAACTCAGGTTACTAGTGTCCAAGTTTGATAGCCTTGAAACAGATTTGAATCAAATCCAACAGACAGTAAGAAAAATGGTCGATTGTGTAGCTCATCTTGCTGACATGGTATGCCAGACTCCATAACTGTGAGGCAAGATTTGACCTGAGCCCCACCACTCTGCTTGGTGCATATGTCTAGTACTTTTAATCCAAAGGGCATGCAATTTCTTTTCTCTTTTGTTAATTTCATAAATAATCATTATGGCTCTATCTAGGTGACCTAACCAAAGATTTGTCATCAGTAATATCAAAATTTGTCATTTGTCCTAAAGAATTAGTTACCGGGTAATTTTTCCCTACTGTGATGTATGTCATTAATGAGTATTTCATGGTTGTTTAAAAGTCCCATTCTCATAGAAAATCACATACATCTTTGAAGAGAGCGACGGTGATGCATACATACATTGTTGGTACAATACAAAAATGTGTCATTGTCTCTCTCAAACCACCCAAAACCCGAATCGGTACTTTCATATTCTTCTTCGTCGATATAGGCTTCCTCAATTTGGCCCTCAACTTTTATATTTCCTGGAAAATATCTTTTGTCATCCATTTTTTTGTGGCCTCATTAGTTACTTCGCTGTTAGAGTACTATTTCGTCTACCAGCTTTTGCCCCATATTGGGAAATCTTCTTTGCATAGTGCTTCTTGTTCTTCTTGACGTAGTAACAAAGACATGCTTAACTCGAAGAATGAAGATGTACTTCATTATTTATAGTTGTAATATAGGGAAGTGAAGTACGTAAAAGTTATTGTATGGATGGCAGTTGGTGGAATGGAATTAATGGGTTCACTTTATTTCTTTTCAGGGGATATTTAATTGATTAGACTACTCACCGCGGACTAAATTAAGAGCATTAAAGGTTGTATACCAGTAAAAATTAAGAGAACAATTTGGCAAACTGCACTTGAGTAGCAACATTCAGATTAATGACAAGGTTTAATATAACACAACGAAAGATGTTAATTGTTCTAATTATTCATCTCGCAAAATCTTAGAAAAAAAGCATTACAAAGTTTTAGACCACAACTAAAAGAAAGTCTCCAATCGGACCCGCTAATCAGTGACACATTCTTCTTATTCTTTGGGCATATTAGAATCTAACTAAAACTCGATTAGTGACCATACTCCACCAGTAACTATTGTATAGCGGTGGCACATCCTTATCACCACTCAGTGAAGTCTTTCAAAAGCAAGTCTAAGTTTCATAATAGAGCCTCTGGACATAGCTTGTGCTCTCCCTTTGGTATGGGCAGACTGTATCATCTACACAAGCTAACCATTGTTCTGCAAACTCCAGCTTATTCCCGAACCCTTCTCCCATATGTGTTTAGAGGTTCCTTGTGGGAAACCCCAACGCATTCTCGCCAGTGCTCTCTCCATAGTCTATTGGTGACAATCATTTATAGTAGTTTCACACACGAACAAGACATACGCGTATGAAGACATTGAAAACTCCATAAAATGACTAAGTAAATTATTAGAAATGGTAAGGGGTCTAAGAACATATGAAATAAAGATCAAGTAATACTTATTTAAAATGTGTACCAGTATGAGCCATACTTAGATAATTACATATCATTCCTCACCCAAAAGCCTATAGGAAGAAATCAAAACACGAATATACGAAAATAACAGTAAGCCAACCAAATATTAAAACTTCCTCCAATTCGTCCAGCCTATTAGATAATCTTTGAATGGTAATTTTGAGGGAGTTTATCATATCATTTAGGCGACGAATGTCTGCCCTCAAGTCACGTAAAGCTTGTTCCTGTTAAATCATCCCAAGACATGGTAGTTGGTGGCAGAGGCCACTCATGCTTAGAACCCCCCCCCCCCCCCCCCCCCCCCCCCCCCCATATCAAGACTGCCAACCATTTTAACTAACTCCTCTTCCAACTTTGTGATTTTGCGGTGATGGGGTAAATTAGTCAAACAGTGTGATTTTATAGTAACTTATGTGCGCCGATTGAGGCAAGTGAGATGAAAAATTAAATGAAAGTGTTAATTACTCTGTTTGGCGTGAAGAATTATTAAGCGTCTCAACTACAGTTACCAAAGCAAACAAACACTAAATTTCAAATGCCATTGGGTATTCTAACAAATGACATGTGTTTCAGAAAACATATTGCATAAGGGTTACTGAGCAGAGATTAAATAATTGATGATAAATTGAGTCAAGTCAGGTTACAGCCGATCAAATAACTATAAAAGTTCAAACCAATGCCAATAAAAGTTGGACATAACATGAGAGTTGCGGTCTGAGTTTTCTACTTAATTAGTTCCTTCAATCACACGCATCCTTTCCTTAAGATTGTCGAATGTGACTTGTACCTTTTTATCAAACTCAGCGATATTGACCAAAAGATGCTCTAAGAATGTATGTAAACGGTTGTAGAAAACACCGACCATAGCTTTATAATCATTATGTGGCTCCGGTCGTGGTGGAGGAGCTGACAAAGAAGTGGTACCAATGCATTATTGACGAGTTCGTAGATGGCATGGGTGGGACTCTGAATGACCATTATCTTCCACTATCATTCCAGGGTGATGATACGCCCTCCAAGTTGATCGATCACAAACCTAATTTGTTACACGTCACTCCTTACTTCATTTAAACCTTGGTGGACATTCTATTGAGGTGGAAGGTTAGGCAGAGGTGATGGATGGATTCGCCGACGGTCTTGGTGTGTGGTCCATGCCCACTAAGATCTATTCTCAGTTTGTTTTTTAACATCTAAGAGCATGGGCAGCAGGCTCGCCATCACCAACGTAGCTATCCAAATCGATGAAAAACTACTTTTTCAGGATCGCCATTGCTCAAATTGGGTTAATATCGAGAAATTCAGTGGCTATCTGTGGCGAGGAAGTTTAAGTAAGGTGGTTAGTAAAAATTATTAAAAAAATATTTCTAATGACGTGTGATATATTAGAAAATGTTTTTTTTATTTTTTTAATGGGGAGTGCGCCAATTGAATTGGCGCACAATTTTTTTTTTTAAATTATTTTTATTAAAAAATATTTAAAATATATATATATATATATATATATTAAAAACTGACACTATCCCCACCCTGGAAAAGGAAATTTTTTTACCTATAGTTACATGTCATATTTGCCTAAATTTATGCCTATGTGGCTCGCTAACTTAGCGAGGCTGCTGCCCATGCTCTAAGGGGTTTATAACATCTACGATGTTCTTTGATCGAGACAGCAGTTAGAAGGTGTGCTCAAGTAGAGTATGAATTTGCCTAAACTTAAATGACATGACTGTAGATAAAGTTAATCGACATGACTAGCCATGGAAAAATTCAATTAAATATGATTAGGAATTCATTGACATATGTCAAAAATCCAAAGGACACATGACTAATAAGATAACAACTGACAAGGTTAACCAGAAAAGATGCTAAGTTATGTTCTGACAAAACGCAAGATGAAAAATAATTAGCGTCATACAGAAAATAAACACAATCATTATGAACGACTGTGTAATGGCATTGATCTCAGACATCAGCGTTTTTCAGGAATACCAAGGCTTAAAAAGTAATGAACGATTGTGTAACGGCATTGATCTCCGTCCACCTCTGTCTGTAATTCCCTTCCCTCATTATGGTATCCAATGCGTAAAGAAGATATATACTACAGTAGTGCGAATTCGGCTACTACGGACAATTTTCAAATATGGTTTTCCATCTTCTTTATGTTTCTGATGTCGTAAGAAACTACCTCCTGTTCAATTGGAGGAGTTGTGACTTCAAAATCAAGCTAGAGACATATTCTTGGAAATACCTGGCTTGTTTAATTAACAATGAGCTCATAACCGTTGAGCTTCATCTTTGTCTTTCCCCTCCCTATCTTTTTTGTATTTCCCGTACCTGGAGACAGTGAGTTATAGAAAGTTATCAGCTTGTCCCTACATAAAACAGCGTCAAGTAACCAATGGCATCCATCTAAATTCTACAGAAACATGATTAGTTTGCAATTTTGGAGTTTGTATTCGCATTTGAAGTGGTGTATTAGTTATGAATCCTAGTCTATTAAAGAGCATTGAAACCAATGACTCTTCCTCTTAAAATTGTTGGAGCAGAGGCTTTTATACATTGTTTTTATGCCTTATCAAGAACTTGATGTGCGTAGACTTCTAAAACGTGAATCTTATCCGATACATCAATATTTCGATTTTGTAATTCTTAAAATCGACTTACGATTTTTGTGTAAACGTTGATAACCTGATTTTAAAAAAGGAAATACACTTAAACTAAAGTTCTTTAAAAAAATGAATTAAACAAATGATAGGGAAATAATTGACATAAGATAAAAAGCAGTTACACAAATGATAGAGAAGGGAACAAACCTTAGAGTCCAGCCATTGCCTTAGGCATCAGTTGTATAGTGAATTCAGTGATACATTTTCCTTACCGACTCGATGATAAATGTTCTTATTAAATTTAACGATTTCCTTAGTCTTATAGAGACTCCAAACATTTCTCACCACATGCCCCTGCTCGTAGGACAATAGTCTTTTCTTGAACGAATTAAACAACACATCAGGAAGCTAGTTTACAGTTAAGATGACGGTGTAAATCATTTATTCTAATTGTAAGCTGAATCTGCATATCTTCAAACTCTGTATCACTTGGTTTAATACTCTTATCCCGTATTTTAATGTTTTCTTCTATTTTCAAGATAATAAGCTAAACAAATGACATAAAGCCATAACAAGAACAGAGACAAACAAATGACAAGAACATGGATTCGTACAAGATTTGAGTGAGACAAAGGTTTGCCTAGCTTATTTCCACATCTTTATCCACCAGCCTTTCGCCGGTATGTAATGGATCATCATCGCCACTTTTCGCTTCATTGTGGTTGACCTAAAGACATATAATTGATCAGAAATCTTTAAAACGTGCATCAACTTGTTGAAAGCACGTAAATGTTACCTCCCAAAGATACTGATTTAAACTAAGTATCGTCCACCGTCGCTTCTGAGTAAAATTTAGAATTAACCCCAGCCCCAACCGCATCAACATCTTTGAGAATTTCTTCATCACCCCACCAACAGTATCCCCATCTTTGAGAATTTCTTCAACAGCTTTCTCTTGACCACCACTGACTTCATTTTCCCCACCATTCCCTTCTTCCACCTGTGCCTTTAGGCATGGTACCACCTATTAAAAATTGAAAGACAAATGACAAAGTAAGATAATACTAAAGATAGTTCCTGAGTACAAGCATTATAATATTATAAGCATTACCTTGCCTAGCTGTTTACTGTCTTGGGACGAAAGTGCGCAAACTTGTAACACTTCAGTGGTATCAAATTTATTTTCTCTATCCCCTTCTCCCACCTTACTATCTGGAAAATGTAACTTTCTATGTGCCTCTGGGCACGTACCACCTATTAAAAATTGAATGACAAATGACAAAGTAAACATAAATGACAATTCTTTAGTACACACATGATAATATTATAAGCAGTACCATGTCTAGTTGATCACCATCTTGAGATAAAAGTACACAGATAACCTTGACACTTTTACCTATTCTGCGGTCTTGCTCTTCATGTCGATTGTTTATATTGACTTCCTCAACTCTAATAGATAATTATAAGTCTTTCGGTGCAGCATCTCCTAGTTCCTCCTATAAAATTCAAAACATAATGACAAATGATGAATATAAAAACAAATTAAGTGTGCAACTTATAGTATTATAAACATACCTCAATGAGTTGATCACCGTGTTGCACGCCCTTCCTCAACTTTCTCAACTTATATCATTACATCTTTACCATTTCCTAGTTCTGCATCTTCTTTATTGCTTTCCATTCCCCCCTCAGTTCCATTATTTGGTGAATGTAACTCATCTTTATCGTTTACTCCATCTATCGTCTGATCATTCACTAGTTGTACCCCTTCCAGTGCACCGTCTCCGTTTGGGCAAGGATCCATCTTCTATAAAGAAATTCGAGACAAATGGCAAAGTGAAAAAATACAAATGATAATTGTTTACTCAAAAAATGTTAGTCTTATAGAATACCTCAGGGAGTTGACCACCGTATTCTGTATATATGGAGCCCAATAACATCACCTAACACATCCTCGTACGCAGGTGCGTCAACTTCAATTTTTTCTTCCTTCTTAACTAATTTTGTTGGCCTCTATCTTACACATCTCCTTCACTTTGAAATTAAATATATTAATGGTATGTTGAGGTTAGTGTCTCAAACCTCTTCTTCCTTCGTCTTCACCTCTTCTGTCACAATTTTCTTTCTTTTCCTTCCAGGCATTTTTGTGCTCTTCTTTGCCCTCATTCTGCAAAACTGCACTTTCCCTCTTGATCTACCTTTTTTTTCTAGACCAATATTCGGTGCTCTTTTTTCTCTCTGCCATGATCAAAGTTTTCGTTAATAGCCACGGGGTGGTAGAGGCTGCACACTCTGTCCTTCATCTCGCTTTCACTTTGAGTTTCCTCTAGTATTGGTCCTTGCGGCTTACTAATTGTGTGGTGTACAAAGCCAACTGAATTATAGGCGTACTAGACTTCCTTGCATTAAATGTCTTAATTTCGTGCAAATTTGGGTGGGTGTAGCAGCTCTATTTACAGAACGATCCATTAGGAGCTTCTTCCTAATTTGTTTTCAATATTACTTGCTAGTTGTCAATCTTATTGTTTAATTGTAACAGTATAAATAAATAAAAATTACAACATTTTTTATAAAGTACAAATAAAGGGGATAGAATATTAATTTACATTATCAATGCCTTAAAATATGGCCATCTTCTCCATATGAGGCACTTTTGCAGTTGTTTCTTCCTAAAAAAGCATACAATTGATAAGATACAAACTAACATATGAAAAAAAAAACTACACTGACAGAAAATGTTTTACCCGAACTTCTTTCACAAGTTCTTCTGCCATGTCAATAGCGGATGGCTCTAGGATCTTTACTTCCAATTTAGGCTTTGAAAAAATTTCAATGAACGTGTGTATTTTATGTTTTTTAATTTGATCGATTTCAAACTCCATCCCTGTAGCTTTGGAAAAAAGTGTTTCTTCTCTTTAATTCTTCAGCCCCCTAATGCAAGAACACTGAGGTAAGCCCAGATCATAAGTACCCAGGTACATCCGTGGAGGGAGAGTGCATTCTCAGACATTTTATCATCATCGTTTCAATATTCAGCAAAACTGTCTACTTGCTCGACCAAAAAATCATAGAGTTCCTGCCCCCCATGGGAAGTTATTGAACTTATTTATACCATCAGCCATATTGACATATTTGAAATCAACGTTTCTCCCTGTATTTGGGAGGAGAAAAGACTGTAAGATATTGAGAAAATTAAGACGAAGAATATCTTCTGCATATGTAAAATGAATGGAATTAACTAAATATTCAGTTGAAGATACAAGTGACATTTAAGCGATTCTTACCTCGATGTTTCTCTTTCCTTGCTAGGATTTTTGCAGCCTTGATATCGTTGATTCTATAAGCTTTTTTCATCATTAAGAAACGCCTACGCCTGAAGTCTATTACGTGATGAGAATCGATAAAACTGAAATTGCAGTGCACATGTGTTGTACGAAGCCCCAAAATTACTACAACATTGCCAAATTAGAATTTCATGCCACCAACATGATGATAAAATATCTCCACACATAGAGTCGACATAGTATGTATCTTATCAATCAGCATTAAGGGGGCTAAACATGTAGTTTTTAGGGCGCCCCTCTCATCATTAGGAAGTTAGCAAACAAATTATAATACCCTTCGCCGGAGCATGTGGTAGTATTTTGCTTTACCAGCTTCTCAATTTCAACAGGCTCTTTACACTTAGACTTCACTTTCTTCCTCGCCATTTCTCAATTTAGATCAATGTAAACTTAATGGAAGAAAGATCAATGGAAGTGGTACACACAAGATATCAACTTAATGGAAGATCAATATGTAGGAGCCAAGTTTTGTATGAGGGGAAACTGGCTCTTACACCAAGGAGATTTCCTTCAACTAGGGGTTAGCAAGCATATAAATAACAATAATAGGAGATACTACTGAGACAACATGCTTGCGTGGAGACCTAGAATAGGTTACTCCACAACCTCTAGTGAGGATTTTAAGGAGAAATGTAATATATATCAAGTTAGTCGAGGGATCGAGGAGTAGGTAGTTACAGGGTGTTCAAAGGTAATCTTTTAAGGCTTTGCGGGAGAGATTTTTTAACCCCTTCATAGTGCCTCCTCCCTCCTATTTATAGAATATAGAAAGGGCTGAGTCACCATGAAAGGTTAAATTACATGTATATCTTTTAGGAGACAACTGACTTGTACCCGGAGTCGGTTCTGGCACTGTAGCTATTGGTTCTGACACCGTAGTTGTTGGTTTTGACACTGTAGTTGTCGAGCGGCTTGTTTCATTGCCCTGTCTGGTGAGCTGGCCGTCAGACGTGTCTGCCTTTGACCATGTCCATGGTCGAAGTACTTCTAGTATAGGAACTGCATTCTAGCGCTGCTTATCTACCTTCGACTAAGGAAGTTAGCTTTGATGATTCCTTCGAGTGTTCGGTTAGTCTCGGAAGGCTTCGTGGACTTAATTATTGCCTTGTTGGGCTTTGAGTCTCTAGGTAGGCTTCGATGTAGCCTTCGATCATTCGACTTGTGCTAGAAGGCTGCGAGTAGGCAACTACATAATGTACACACAATATATCATCTTCAATGATTTTGTTGCCATAGTAACAGTAAAATAAGTACGACGATGTAGCTCAATGCAAGCTACTTTTTTTTAATAAAGCTTATATTGATTGACAGGGCAATAACTACGGTAATGTAGCTCAATGCAAGTTACTTTTATTTCTCAAAATATAAACTTCAATTCGAGAGAGGAAACAAAATTTACTTCGAAATCGCCAAACTGTAAAGAAAGATGAAGAAATATCCATGGATAGAGATCAAGGAAAAGAGTAAGTCAGAGAGAGATTAAATATGGAATGCATTGAGTTTGTCAAATCTATCTATATAATATACCAAAACAAATGGGGGAAATAAGGGATGCTTTGAGTTCGTCAGATCTATCTCGAAAGACTAAATATCTTGGGGTGTGCAGAGTTTGGTGCCAAAACATTGAATCAGGATGGAGTGATCAAAACACATGGCAATCCTTACATACAACAAAGGATAAACACTACAAAAACAAAATGAGTCAATGCATGTTAATTTGAATAAGCAAGTATTTCTACATGTGTTAAATTGAGTAACACGTGACTGGTTCATTTTTTAACGCGTGGATGAAACAACAAAAAACACGGAACATGTTTTAATTGAACTAATGACAACCAATGCATTAATAATGATTTGGATAAATAATAATGAAAGTAAGGATAAATGACAAGCAAAGCATAGGTAAATGATGATAAAAGCAATATGCACTTTCTAGAAGAACAAATGACAATGTAAGATTATAACAACTGCCAAAGTCTAATAAGCTCCAATGACAAAATAATAAGATTTTGTTACAAACGTCAAAAGCAAATGGCAACAAACACCTAATTCTCCAGTTCTTAGTAACATTGAAAACTTCATAATAGGATTGTAGAAGAAACTTAAGTAAAACTCTCTACATGGCTGAGAGACAGCAAATCAGACACAATCACACGCCGGCTTTTGTCACCATCAATCTTGGAAACAACATCCTTGCCTCCATTTTATTGTCCCCCACGAGTTATACTCCATAACTAGACTAATTCTCTTTACTACAACACATACCTGTTCCCCATGTCCAACATGCGTTAAGAAGCTCGTAGTTCATTTCACCGACTCCGTCTTCAAGCTCAGCACGAGTTATAATGCGATGGACAATAAAAAACATTTTCAAAAAAAAATCAGTATAAGCCTTGTGTTATCCTGAGCTCACTTTGTTGATCGGACCCAAAAGAATTATAGAAAATAAATGACTTTGACCGTAATGACATCTTCACAACTATCCAGTGAATGTGACCTAGGTTATATGGAAAGATAAAACCTTCCCCCTAACTTCGGTGAATGTACACCTCATTACATCAACTAATGTACCCATACACATCTGTGAAGTGATACAGAGTTAAATACTATGCCGATTGTCACGGCCCAGCCCGGGACCGCCTCTGCTATTCCCGGAGCGCAGGGGAATAAGGGACCGTACGGCGTACACGGACGCGCGGTCGGCGTGTACCAGCCATCTTCACGGGCGCGGCGCGCTAGTGGCATACAACCCACGGATGCTAGAGCAACATCCGGATAATCCTGGAAACTCGTGAGGGGTCATCGAATATGTATTCGGTATAAGCAAAAATGCTGAAGGTTCCCTCAATAATCCCTACAGCGTAATCTCTCGCGACGCGCGCGAGGTACGGAAAGTACACCTGTCCTGTAGCGAATCAGGGTAGCTCAATATGCCGGTTTCCACATAAGGGACTCATATCTCAAGGGGCGACGAGCCTGGACTATTTATATTGTTCATCTAAAAGGGGTGGTGCGTCTCGGATAGCCCGCGGGGCATAGCGGCGCCATATGAAGCCCTTTATTAAAAACCGGCCCGCATTGCGAGGCAATGTCCCCTAGCCTTCCCTAGGCCTAGGAGAACTCATAACTATCCTTTGTAGATAGTCCATGAGCCGGGGTCCTTGATGACCAAGCATTAAAGCTCTTTTAGTCATGGGGAGGATCGGACCAAGGTTCCTCCTTAATATAGCTACTAAGTGAATAGTCAATTTTCAAAAGGAAACGTTAAAACATGAGACGAAGCGTACTGGACCTTTTCGCCCCCTTAATTGAATCCGATTGCGATGAAACTTGGCGTACTGCTATATTAGGATATAGAGAACACATACATTCGGACGGAACTCAAAACGCTCGGGTGGATTTGGCCGGCGTTCGGTAGGTCGTCACACCGATATTAGCAAAATCCTCCAAAGATTGGACGAGTGAATCGTAAACTACACGACCCCATAGAAACTCCTGTAATCTTAATAGATCATCAACCATGTCAACGTACTTTCTTTCCACGATCCTTCCTTTGTTAGGTAGGAGAAAAGCCTCTAAAATGTAGAAAAGATGGAGCTGCAACCAATTGACTTATAAAAATAAATGACAAAAGAAAAATTATTAGTGACAAAACAAAGTACCGATATCTCAAGAACACCTGACAATAACTAACAAAAAAAATCAAACAACAATAAAGGTACACATGACAGGAGACACCTATTATGTGCCCAGCCAAGTTCATATTGGTTTTACTTACGCTTCACACCATTGGACCTGGAATCACTGAGTGTTTTTGCGATATTTTCCCTCTTAATGTTTGTATGTAGTGGTTTCTTCGAGAAATGCATTTTCCTAAACTCTGATACATGACCCTTGTCAACAAAAGGTACGTCAGGATGATATTCTCTCACACTAAGTGCGAGAATCAAAGCAACGTCCATCAACCTGAACTTGTGAACTTTGTTGCCCAAACGAAAATTCATATTTCCCTTGTGCCTTTGAAATATTTCCAAGCACAAAGTGCTCATGGTAGGGATCGGAAATATGTCAAGAAGTGAGGAGAAACAGCTTTCTCTTAGATAGCGTCTCTCTGTTGGACCTATTTTTGACCGCCATCAAACTAAATGAGTAGCAGTGCATCTTGATGTTATGTATAGTTCCTTCTTCTTCGATATCTGCTTCTTAGACATCTGACTACAAACAGGTACACAGACAAATGGCATTAGCTACATAAACAAATGAAAATGCAGTAGAACATTGCGAAATACATCTAAATAAACAAATGAAATTACCGTGAATGGGAATGGGAGTTGTTGAAGAGAAATAGTTTAAACTTATCTTGAAATAATTTGAATTGATGCAGCGTTTAATGGCGAGATTCCTTCCTGGAGAGTGATGAATCTATGGTCTTCCATGAGGCCTGGTTGATAAAGGAATTTTCAGTGAAGAACAATTGATATCGAAGCGTTTTTTCTAGGAAATGTGGGAGGAATGGGGGAAGATATAAATGAAATTAACAATTTAGTTTTAGAGGATTTTATTTTGTATCTCGAGGAAATATCTACGACTTTTAAATGATTTTACTTAATTTGACGGCTTGTACAGCTGTACTTCGACTGCTCGACTGCTGACAACCTGCAAACTGACAGACGACAGAGGCTAATTTTTGTTGTAAATAAGTGGTTTTAGTAGGGGGTAAAATAGGTAGTTCACATTAAGTATTCATTAAGGGAACATTGTTGAGTTGGACTCTATTTGCATATAATGGTATTATAAAGTGTTTTTTTTTTTTGGGTAATTTCCGTTTTACGATGGTATAATGTCTATATATAAATGTTAGAAAGCATGACATGTTGCATAGCTTATATGAATAAGCACATATAGTATAGGTGATTGGGCATGACATATCATTAAATTGGTCATCCACCAAATGCATGTGTGACATATGGATCCACATCATACTTATGTGATAAACTCATATCAACATTGCATTATGAGCATATCTATATATAAGCATGTATCCACATCATGCTAAATACACATCATGTTTTACAACAAGTTGAACATTATTTTTTTTATAGGGAATTATGTTCAACGTCATTTGGTATCAGCATTGGCAGCCCGGGATTTCACCATACCTTCGAAGATTTTTTTGGAAAACCCACCGACACCTCATCGACTAAAAATATGTATGAAGGCTGCATTATAGTAATACGGGATGTTAATAAAAACACCTACATTCCTATAAAGAAGGATCCTATTGTCCAGCTCATGCCTTAAAAAACACCAACTCCAAAACTGGTCTGAAAGGTTTACATGGAAACAAATCTGTCTCAAACGGGTGAAACAAGCTTAGTTCAATTCCACTAAATTTTCTTTGAGAATTTCCAAGGCATGCATAGGATTAGTGAGCAAACAAGCACTGAAAAATTCAAATGCTTGTATCGAAACACTTTCAGCTCAACTCCATTTTAATTTTGAACCTACAATATACATGTGTACAATATGATCTTATCCAAAAACATAATCCTTGGTCCTCTAACGTCACATAAATCCAGAATTCAAAATAGAATGTAATAAATTAGATTATTCATTACAAGACTAATGAGCTTATGTAGATCAAGGTTGGCCAAGAAGCGAAGGCCTGTAGAATACATGACTTTGTGCCATCTCAATACGGTCTCGTGGATCATTCATCGTTTCATCCCTTAATGCTTGAAGTATAGCCTCCGAGGGAAGCTCCCTGCAAACTCAAATATATCATACAAACTAGATTAGACACTGGAGTAACCCAGATTTAATGAAATCTTTATTTGGATGCTCTGGCATCATTTTTTCTGATTCCTTCTCACATGTACAATAATAAGGGATAACCATATTCTCAACATGTACTAGTATTCAGTGGGTGGTAACATTTAACAGCAATAGCTAAGCAGAAGGCCAGGCTAGCTTAAGCCGAAGAGAAATGCTCCAATAAGTACCTACTACTACCAAGACCTTAAGATGACTACACATAGACGAGCATAAGGATATCCAAAAAGAAGAAGAGGCATATCACTTTATTTATTACTAGTTGAAGAGAGGAGGGGTTACGCTTAGTTCAACCTTCAAATATATGGAGGTACCCGACATAATTCTTAACCAAACTAGTCCAGGATTTTCTAATTTGCGCTTATGGAATCATGACCAAGTGCATCTGTGCATGCAAAGAACAAAACATAGAAGTTTAGGGAGACCAGAGACTGGCATACCTTGATATGAGTATTTTATAAAGCGTCTTCAAAATAGGGCACAGCTCGGCAGGAGCAACAGGCTTGTTTTCATCTGGATGTAAGATGCTCAAGGAAGACTGACTTAGCAAATTGTAAAATGCCCCAACAGCAGAGACTCCCTGAAAAATACACAGCAGAAGTAGCATAATTACTAGAAAAAAGGGGAGATATGAGAGAGAGGGAGAGCGATGCATGTATAATTAGCCATTCCCCTTTGTTGTTATTGACAAAATGAAGTACACGAGCTAGACTTGAATTGAGTAACTGAATAGACACGTTTAGAACTAAACCAAAATTCTAGATATCAGTATAGAAATCTTCTAGAAATTCTAAGTGGATTTTTCATTACAAACAGGTGAGAGAAAAGTATAGAAATCGGGATAACCAACTTATGTGCCAGTGAAAGGGAGTTAATTGGAAGGAAAGAGCTTTAAAAATCTACAAAAGGTGGTAATTTGTTATTCTACTGCTTTTAGGGTCTAAATATGATATTGTTTGCATGATTTATTGTGAAGTTCCAGTCTTATATTGGTGGGGAAAAAATAGATGACCCCAAAAAGTTTGCAGTTCCTACACCAGTTGAGTAACTAAAACGGCAAAACAAATTTGTACCTGAATCATTCCTTTCCCTTTGATGCTATCACCCATATCAAGACTCAGTTCCCCTTTGGCTAGCATCTGTCCATACCATGCATTACGACCTTTCAAGAGAGTTACATAAGTATCAGCCAGCAAAGGCCCAGCGAGTTTCTCAGGCTCTTCTGCCAACAAATGTGTAATAAATATCATCTCTGACGTACAGTGCGCAAAGTAAACAGATTTGCTGGTTGCACTCTCATTTGTAAGAGCAGCTACCATTCCTGTGGAGACCAATATGAAGAATAAGAAACTAAATATGAATAACATAATTACCTCTAACAAATCTCTTCTCAAGACATTCAATTAACAAGACAAGAGTTGAAGAAACTGATCTTTTAATTAACCGTAGAAATATGTAAATTAAAACCGTCACAGGCCTTCCGTGTTTAGCAGTGATTTGATGTAACAGAAGTTGCATGATTAGAGATTTTTTTCTGCAGAATATAGTAAAAATAAACTAGTGTATCCTGAAATACTATCATCCATATTGAAATATAAAGATTATGCTGAACCACATTAATCCTGCCATAATAATGAGTTCAGAGAAGTAGCTATAAAAGTTGTAATTTGATTCATCAGTATGGCAACCTGTCCTCATAGACTTAACAAACAAATATGGCGGTCCTTGTCTAGTCCATTCAGTTAGAACATCCGAACCAAAAGCATGATAACTTCAACAGTGAAATTCAACATAAAACAGAAAGTTCAACCACCCATACGATTGAACTTTCCGAAAAAAAAGGAAAAAGTATATATGGAACGCCACTCAGTGTTAAGTTACAAGAAAAATACCCAAATAAGTATTTCAATCAGACTTGCAAATAAATAACTACATAAATCTAGTAACTGGACATGTTCCGAAAATAAAATAAAAACCAAGTTTAAGATTTCATTAATGTACCTTTGGTTTCTTGGAAAAAGTAACATATTGGTAACCTTAAGAAAACACTTTCATAATAAAGTAGATGCGTTTTGGCATTAACTCAAAAAGGGACACTGAAAGAGGAGGGAAAGACATCGACTCCCACCTAATCATATGGAAATCACTTTATTGTCCTTATTTACCCTAACCACAAAATGAAATGGGGTGTCAGCTTTACCATTAGAACTTTGACAAAGTTTTTCTTTACTAAGAAACTTAAATCACTTTATTGTCTATATTAAACCTAACCACTACATGAAATGGGGTGTCTGATTTATCATTAGAATTTCGACAAAATCTTTCTTTGTCAGGAAACTTCAACAAATTCTATTTGCCTTAAAATCCCTACTACCCTGTTTCTTTCTTTCTATTTTGCTAAGAGATAATCCTATTGCAAGCTCGAAAGATATGCTTTCAGCTATGGAAATAATCCTTCACTCTCCTTGGTATACTTGAAGTCACAGAGTGCCAACATATAAGAGAAGTGTACAAGGTAAATAGTAGGCGTCACTTGGCTCCTCTCACACATTACACACAAGTCAATAATGTTTCACCAAGGAAGTCAGCTTAACCACTGTAAAGACTGTCTTCAAATTCCAGCAGAAGTTGGCCTTGTCTGTTTGGTCTTCATGCTTGATAAAGTCTTGACAGTGGTTAATTGGAATACAGTCTTGACAGTGATTAGCGAATACAAAATAGAAAGACTCCAACAGAAACAACTGGCTTCCAAACTCTAATCTTCTAGTCAAATAAAGAAGTCATCAATGATATCGAGTGATCTCGCTAAAGTAGTCATTCAAGTGTCACGACCCCACTCTAGTATTGTCCCTACTTAACCACCTCTATGAGATATGAGAGGTTTTTACCTCAAAAGGCCTCGGTGTCAAGCAAGTGAGATTTGTCATTGGCCCGGAATAGCATTTTGTATTCTAAATCTAATCCGAAAGGACGGGAAACCCAGTAAAGCCCACCCTAATTCAATCTCTTATTCAAGATCCGTTAAATCAACTCCACATACTCATACATCGTATGTAAGTACTCGAATCCCCATTTAATTTCACTCAGATTCTCATTTCTTTCATTTGATTTTGACCTTTCTAGGGTTTGATTTTGATATAAATTTGGGGGTTTCTGTAGATCTAGTGAA
>JACGCM010002865.1:0-36480 GCA_014058105.1 Kingdonia uniflora
CTTCTGGAACCCAGAGTCGTTTGAACGATATGCCAAAATATGTCTAGAACTCGGACAGCTAGAATCCCTTCTTTTGTCTTCGACTCGTTCGAACGGCTCCCAAAAGCTCGTTTTTAAACGACCTAGGCAAATAAGCCTAGAAACAGCAACTAAACTTTGGTTTCACTTTTCCTTCTATCTCGTTCGAACGGCTCAAGGCTCGTCGAATGACTGGCGTCTTTTAAGAGGTTTAATGTCTGATCCTCCTCGAACAACAAAATACTAACGCACTTATAGACATTCCAGAACATGTTTGTTTTAATTATGAAGAAATTATATTGCAGTCTATTCAAAGTTTCAACAAGATGTGAAGGAGAAAGTTGGGTAAAAACTAGAAAGATCCAATGGAAAAATGTACCCACAAGAGCAAGAAATCTGGTGATCTGAAGTAAAAAATTGAAAATTTTCTAAAACATTTCTACAGGAGTTTGCACATCTCCCTGATTATGTACAAGTATAAAGTATACGATCTTCGCCTAGAATGCTTTTTCTTTCAGCATTTGTTACAAACTTTTGGTCCCTGCTCAGTAGTCTGAGTGAAACCCTTCAGCCTCATGGTTGTGGTGGAGAACGCCAATCAATGGATGACGTATTTACCTCTCAACCTAACGTAACAGCCATGGCGTTGTCCTGATTTTTTTGGAATTGACTTTGTTCCTCTCTTCATAAGCTATTTAAATGGTAAGTCAGATTGATGAAGTCGTCTTCATTGCATGGAACTGTAAGTCCACCCATAGGATGAAAAAATCCAAACTCCTCTTCTGCCTGGCTTAGCAAGTCTTGGAATGACGAGTGATTCAAGTAAGATAATGGAACAACAAATCGCTTCTTCTGACTTAATCCGACATAAACAGCAAAGTGCCCTTTAGGAACGTTTGTTGCCACTGTTGAAGCGAAAAACGATCGCTGAAGAATCTGTTTCGTATGAGACATACTGGGGATACGGATGCCCATGCCTTATAATATTACAAAAATCAAGATGGCTTTCTGAAGGTTCTGGTGGAATAAGGGAGCTTAATATCAAATGTTTCAGGTGAAGGCTTGTTGTGAAATGATTTTTGATCTCCAAGTGTATATGCATATATATAGTGAGCAAGGGTTCAAAGGGTGTGCACCCTTGGCTTATCTGAGAATAGATATTAGTGTGGAGAGCTTAGACAATGGGAAAACATACTTCATTAGCTATCACATGGTTCTGTCTTCACAGGGTCTGCATTTCTCTACCACATTTTGATGAACGTCTTTGTCCAACTATACCACCACCAAAGGTCCCTCTCCATTGCTACCAACATATTTACATTAGTGTTTCAAGTAAAGTAGGTACAATGGGTTACCCCTCCATGTGAGGTAATCAAGTATAGACAAATACAAGTTGAGGGAGATACAAACATGTAATGAGATTATGAAAATGTATAGCCACTGCTTTATTTCTGAAAGAAAGCTAGTTGAGAGGAGACCTTCACCACAGTTTTGTTTAGAGACATAGGTCATCACATGTTTTGTTTTCCAGCCCACCATCAAGATTTGTTGGGTGGCCACCCTTGTAATGTTGTAGGATTTATATAAGGAAATGAGAATGAGGTCCCTTTGAAACAGCAGATATTAATTGTTTCCAACACATAACATGATCCAATGTTTTGAGTATGGCATAACTCAAGTTGATTTGAGTATGACATAACTCAAGTTGTTATGAAAATCATGAATACTACCAAGGCTCATTTCATTAAGGAGGTTTGTGGGACGATGTTGGTACGTTGACAAGTATAAAAAGAAAAGTTTTTGATAGGGCCTTGGCTAGTACAAATCCACGAAAAATCTCAGTTGTACTATATAAGAGTAAAAGACAGTAGTACTAGTAGACGTCTGACTGATTAAGTTACATGGACCAAAGAACATAGTCTTCTCTGAAACTCCAAGAGATATTGGGATTAAGAATATTCGGCGGAACTATATTTTTTCTTCCCTTGAAGGTATTATAGACTTCAAATTAGGTTGCAATAGTAAGTCTTGGTAATTTATTTTAAAAAAGATGTGGATGTCATGTAATAAAACACAAAGAACAAAATGTAATAGCAAAGATTTGTAAGTATAAACTCATTTGAGTAGCCATGCCAATAGTAAACCACATTCCTCCACCAGAAAAACATTCTTGATTCAGATATAGGTATGTGTAATGGCGTTAAAACAAATGTCATATTTCTAAATACACCGCTGAGATAGTCGATTGAATCCACTGTTTAGAATAATGAGAAGGATAGGAAATTTTTTAAAACTAAATATTTCCAAAGAAGAGCAAACCTATATGAGAAAGAAACTTATTACTGAATTGCAAAGAATCTTTAATAAATGATTTTTGCTGCACAGGGAATTCTTTACAAACTATTAGTTTCATTGTGTTTGTCAATTAGACAACATAATACGAGGGATTGTTTCATAAACCCCAAACCCCACGGCAGACTGCTTCCCTTTCAGCTTTTCCGTCACAATGCAATTTTCTTTAACCTCCAGCTGGTTTGGCAAGCTGTCACTGAAACATCATCTTCGTAGTCCTGGTTCTTCCGGTACGGAGAACGTCATTTACCGGAGCGGCGTTTCAGTTCCAAATGCAGTATCGCATTCAACATATCAACCTGTTTATCATGTTCTTGTTTGTTTCTCACTTCATTCCTTATTCAAATTGCAAGTCAAATTGAGAAAGGTTTCTTCTTTGCAGGGAATTGTTATACCGCCTGCTGGATGGTTGAATCCAAACTCTTCTTCTGCCTGACTAAGCAAGTTCTGAAACAAAGGATGATTCAGGTAAAATATTGGAACCACAAACCGCTTCTTCTGAATCTCTCCAATATAAACAGCACAATGTCCTTTCGGGACGTTGGTTGCCACAGCTGGAGCAAAAAGTGACCGCCGGATAATCTGTTTCACATGAGACACCAGTGGAAGACGGATACCCATGGCTTTTATGTAAATTTTGAAGATTAAGGAAGGCAATTCAATTCTCTTTGGAAATGTTTTGGACTTGAATAAGGTAAGCCTTGATAAAAAGAAATTGTTGAAGATTTGGTATGAAATGATATCTCAAGATGTGGATATATACAAGTATAAGAGATTTCAGGCAGTACTGCATAGCTATTGGCTTATCAGGGAGGAGAGTTAGATAATGATGTCTGCCCAGCAACATTTCATTAGGAATCACATGGTGTTGTCTTCGGGCTCCTCATAAAAACAGCAGCAATAACTATTGATGTAGGGTTTGGTTTTGCTCTCTTCACCTCTCTTTGAAGTCTTCTCCAGCTATACATCAACCAGATATCCTTGAAGTCGTTCTCCAAGCATATAAACCAAGGTCCCCACTGATACCAACATATTATACAAGTGTTTCAAGTACAATTGGTATAGAGGGCTACCTTACAATTACCTTCATCTTCCACAAATTATATTTGTCTTAAAACCAACAAGGTCACATGGAAGGAAGGGTATCCTTCTGAGTCCTAATATATTTGAAACATTAATGTTAATATGTTTATACAACAGGGGCCTAGTGGTATACTTGGACAAAAACATCCAAGGATATGCGGTTGAGAGATGGAAACCTAAAGATAGTTGATAGTGTTTTGACCTAATAAAGTTTTGAGAAGACATAACCATGTGATCCCTGCAGACACCATGGTCTAAACTCTCCCCACTAATTTCTGTTCTCAGGACAAGCCCAAGGGTGAACATGAACAACCTTTGAGTCCTTACTCACTATATATATGATATATATCCATATATACTTAGAGGATCATATCTCATACCAAGCCTTCACTTGCAACATTAATCACAGCTTCCCTTTTCCACCAGATCCTTTGAGAGAACCATATTTATCTTCAACACTTCTCGAAGAAATATGGGTATTCGTTTCTTTGGTATGTCTCATGCAAAACAGATTCTTCAACGGTCACTTTTGCCCCAACAATGGCCACAAATGTCCCAAAAGGTCACTTTGCTGTTTATATTGGAGAAAGTCAGAAAAAGCGGTTTACGGTTCCATTATCGTATTTGAGTCATCCTTCATTCCAGGATTTGCTAAGACAGGCAGAAGAAGAGTTTGGATTTAATCATCCTATGGGTGGACTTACAATTCCATGCAGTGAAGATGCCTTCATCAATCTGACTTGCGAATTGAGTAGCTCATGAAATGTGGAACAAAGATACCATTTAAAAAAAGCATGAGCATGTATGGCCAGGGTTGGTGTGTTTGGGCTGAGAGCTAAGAACATTGCTCCATCTTTCGCGTTTTCTGCCCAACCATGAGGCCGCAGTTTTGATCGCATCGTACTACGCAAGAACAGAGAAAATGAAACATCATAAATTTAATGAGCTTTGAGAGTAGAAGGCATCTAGTCGATGAGCACCATGTATACTTTAGTTTGTATAGGATCAGGGAGAAAAAATTAACTCCCAAGGGAAACATCAATTAGTAGAATTTGTTGCTTTTGGCATTTTTTATCTCCTTAAAATATGTTCTTATTGGCCTGTTCTTTTATCTTCCGAACACTATAGTTTTGCTGTCCTCCTCTTCGTAATGCTGAAATTTCGGGTTGACTGCTATATAATCTGTTACTAATTGAACTACAACCAACTGGAATATGAAGTTAATCTGTTTGCACTATTCTTAGCCTCATAGCAGACACATATATAGATCAAGAATGTGTTAGTTAGAAGTTGATTTAAAACATAGGCAGGCAGTAGGCTGTACATATGAGTCTTTATTTTATCCTCGAGTATGTAGACTTTCTCAAAATTCAATACTCCTATTAAGGTTAGCTCTATTAGCATTTTTACTAAAGCAAAAAGTCCCTTTAGGGCCTTAGCAAGTAAGTTTTGTTGCAAAAACATCTCAACGTCATCATTATAGAAGAACTAAAAACATACAAGGACAAAATGACAAGTTCAGGTGGGTTGGGATAGCCTAGAGAGAAAATTTGGCTTAAAAAAAAAAAAAAAACTGAAAAGAGAACTTGAATGATAAAAGTCCTTGCTTGGGAGAAAATTTGGCTTAGAAAATTTCAAAAGAGTAAATTATCAAGGATTTTCTATTTTTGGCCTCCATTTACTGACCACACCACCTTGAAGTCTTTCTTCAACTATACGACCAAAATCCCCACTTGCCACCAATATATTAACTTGAGTGTTTGAAGCTAAGTAGGTACAGAGAGGTAGCCTTCCATGTGAAGATGTTGCTTGAGGGCCCGAAGGCGTGTATAGAGCATAAGGTTTTATCTTCTGAAATTAAGTTAGTTGCCAAGAGAGCTTGGTCCATGGTACCATTTCGAGACATACCTCATTGGTCATCACATGGTTTTGTTTTCTAACTCATCATCACAATATGTTGGGGTCACCTAGTAGTATCGCATGATATATACAGTAAAGGGCATAGTGACCTCCCTCATATCTACTATCAAACAGATAACATTACTAATCTTTGCGAGTTACAAGTCCTTGAGTTTAGTTTGATTCTTTCTTCACTAATAGAACATAGGAAGCTGGTGAAGTCTACTTTCCTCCTATCTGCAGGCTCACATCTTTACCAACTATTTATCTTTATCAAGATCATGAATGGAACCAAGACCGCCTTTTTTTTCTTCTTTGTTTCTATTTCATCAAGGAAGACACTTGTCCATGTGAAGATGTTAATACATAGAAAAGTATAAAACCAATTGGCAGAGCCTTAGCAAGTTACTGATACACGAAAATTCTCCTTGTCGTCTTTATAGAAGAGTAAAAGATACAATAAGTAGTCACCTGACTGATCGACTTACATGGACCAAGAAGATGCCCTTTGAAACTCTGTGAGAAATATTGCAAGTAAGAGCATTTGAATGAATTATACTCTCTTAGATTTATAACCCTTAAATTTAGGATGCAGATGTATGTATTATGAGTGAAACTGTATGACGCTCATGGCAATGTAAATAATATTCTAAAAAGATATGGAATTCATGGGAAACAATAAAAAAAGTGGAATGCAGTATCATCCTTAAGTGATTTGGCGAAAAACTATCAAAGATTTGCAAGTATAAACTGATTTCAGGAGCGATATGTCAATAATAAGCCAGATTCTTATGAGACTAACCCATTCTTGATTAGATGTCTGTATCTGCCATGGTGTTAAACTTTGAAGTACACTGCTGTGGTAGTCGATTTAGTTCAGTGTCTTAGAATAAAGAGAACGACTGAAGGAGAAAAAAAAATTAGAAGTAATAATTCCAAAGAAGAACAAACCAATATGAGAATAGAAAGAACATTAGTGATCAATTGATGAAATGCAAATCCTTACTAAAATGATGTTTGTTGCACTCTTACAAACTAAGTTTCATTGTGTATTTGTCAAATAGACAACAAAATACAATGCCATTTTCTGTATCCTCCTGGTTTGGCAAGCTGTTATTAAACTTCATAGTTGTAATCCTTCTGGTAGGCACTATCGTTTGATCCTTTTGGTGGAGAATGTCGTTTAATGGAGGAATATTTTCAGCTCCTGATGCAGTATTGAACATGTAGTGGGTGGTATCTTTGTTCCTCGCTTCATTTTTTATTCAAATTGCAGATCAGATTGATAAAAGTGTCTTCGTTGCAGGGAATTGTCAAAGCACCCATTGGATGATGGAATCCAAACTCCACTTCTGTCTTGCTTAGGGGATGTTTGTTTTTTTGCTTCTGAGTCTAAGTGAGTCTGAGTCTGAGTCTGAGTCCACTTAGAAGCGTTCACTAGCTGATTGGATGCTGAGTGGATGCCTTAGAGTGTTTGTTTTTTGGTCTGAGTCTGAGTGTTTATTAAAATAGACAAAATACCCCTATCAGTTTATAAGGAACCACCACCACCACCCTTTCGTCAGCGCAACGTCAACACCACATATACATAACAAACATAGGAAAGAACTTTATATATAACAACCATAAATACATAGAAAAGAACTTGTATATATAACAAACACAAATACATAAATGCTAAAATCAAATAATTTTAATATGGTTTGAAGTTAATACAAATAAGGCAAATATCATAATCTTAAGAGTTATTACAAATACGCAAACAAATAATTCCAATCAACTTAAAAGGGCTTCAAAGAAACTAGCACGCTGCTCTGGCTCAAGCGCCATAAACATCAATCTGTAGTTGTTTGAGTCTTTTCCTCCCAAGAACTTCAAACTCTTGAAAAATAATGTATTATCTATCTCATATGAACTGACCATATCCTTCAATATGTTCGCAACTTCAGTACTGGGGTCGTCATTGCTAGGAGAAGAAGTAGAACTTGCTCCTTGGGCAGTGAATGCAGATATCAGAGATTGGACCAACTCAGTTGGTTCCAATGGTTGAACTGCCGCAGATAATCTTCTCCGGTTTGATTGAGGCGCAGGGGTACGAGAACGAGAAGTACTACCAGAAGTAGGCTCCCTTACTGGACTGATAGGGGAATCATAAGAAGGAATGACTTCACCATCCAAAGGATAATCAACTCCAGCGAGGGGAACTTGTGTATCATCAACGTTCATATCATCAGGTAGAGGAACGTACTCTGACTGCTGGGTGGAGGAGGGTACACTTGCTGATCCAGGAGGATCTGAGTTTTTAACTTTTTAAGAAGTCTATTCGAAAAGACTAAGTCTATTCGAATACACCATTTTGTATTCGAATAGAGTCTTTTCCTATTCCAATACATTTCAGCCTGATGGTTTTTATTCGAACAGACTTATTCCTGTTCGAATAGATTTATGCCTGATGGGTTTTATTCGAATAGATTTTTGCCTATTCGAATACAGTTTTGTTTATTCGAACAGAAACTTGTTATGTTCGAACAGATGCGCGATTCAGCCTTTTTCATTGAGGCGGTGGTTATATTTTGAGGAGTATTTTTGCCTCGAGATGCGTGGGATTTATAATTCCGAGATCCCTCTATATAAAGGGAACTTAGGTTATTTTATAAGTTAAGTTTTTATGTTAGATCTAGAAAGAGTTCTGAGAGAAACCTGGGGATTTTTGGAGTGATTCGTTGTAATCTACTTTGTTTCTTTTAAGGAATTAAACTTTATTTTGCCCAATTTTGGTGTTCTTCGTAACTTTCAGCTAACTAGAGCTTCTTCATCGTATTGTGGATTAAGTGGTATTAGTTTTCCAGTTACGATCTTCGAGGGATGATTGTGGTTTATGGTCTCTACACGTGACCATCTCAAGCAAACGAAGGAAAAGTTAGTAATTCCATTGAAGATCCATCGCAAACCTAATTCAAAGAAGAATGACAATTTGGAGATGGGCGATCCCAACGAAAGACTCACGATTTTGGAAACGACAGTTTTTGCTCTAACTTCTACTATAGGGGAGTTAGTGGAGCAGTTGCGTCTCACGAACCTCGCTAAGGCTTCCACTTCGGTGAAACGGCGAGGCCGTTCGAAGAAGAAAGGGGTATGGAGGTGGATGGTGATGAGGAAGTTCGGTTTTTGATGATTCTAGTACTGCCGAATCTGACGAGGAGCGATCGATTATTGGTAAGTCCACGAATCTTTTACGTAATCTTTGTATTAGTTTTAAGATTGAAATTCTGGTATTCGACGGTTTGATCGATGCCGAGAAGTTGGATGATTGGTTGGATAAGTTAGAGACCTATTTTTCTGTTTACAAATACTCTAATGCTCAATAAATATGCTTTGCTACGTTAAAATTTGCAAGTCGTGCACTCACGTAGTGGAAATCTTATCGAAAATACCACGATGTAGGAAGTTTGGGTTGGAAAGAATTCAAGGTTTTATGCGAAAATAGTTTTATCCGATTGGGTATGAGCAAGAAAGATGGTATACATGACACAATTTGCGCCAAAAGTTTAAGCAATCCATACAGGAGTACACTACGGCATTTCATAACCAAGCTTTGGTTTTAGAAATTGATGTGGACGAGTATGAGGTGTTCATGAAGTACACGGGGGGTTTCTCGGAGTCCATTAGGAGAGAGTTGAAGCTCTTTACTGTGGCCAATATCGAGGACGCTACCATGAAGACAATTGTTATTGAAGGCAAGTACTTGAAAAGTGATAAAGAATATGACAAGATCAAGTCGGGATACAAGTCTAGTTGGAAATATGAGCATAAGGAAGAGGCGAAAGGAGAGGGTCTTCGTCCAAAGATTTTTATTGCAATCATTGTAAGGCGAGTGGGAATTTTTTGATTATTGTTGGAAACTTCACCCGAAGCTTTGGCTAAAGGAGGAAAAATGCAATAAAGAGAAATATGCACTAGCCGCAGAGGTTGTTGACCTTCCGGATGTAGAAAAACTGAATCCTAAGCTTACACTTATGTTTCAGCGGACTTTGGTTACCGAGGAGAGAAAATACATTACAACTTCAACATAAAACTATAAACTTTAAAACAAAATATATTACTACACCTCTTTTTTATTCCACAAATATGTGACAAGTTTATTTCGTAATTAGAAATTAGCACATTCATTTCTAATTTCATGAATCTTCTCGATGTACTGTGCCATAGTGTTGATCGTGTGTCTTGGATTTAATGTCTCCTTCCAAGCATTCATAAAGTTTTTAAACTCGGGATCAATATCCACTGTCGGATGTAAGTATGACGTTCATCTTCGACGATCATGTTGTGCATGATTATACATGCGTACATAACATTTTCTAGATCACTAAGCTTCAAAAATCGCGCACCGTGTACCAATATTTCGAACCTAGCTTGTAATACCTCAATAACACGCTCTACGTCTTTCCAACATGTTTTTTGCATATTTGTAAATATCTTTTGGCATCGTTGGATGGATTTCTTATGGTTTGAACAATTATTTGTCATTTTGGATAGACTCCATCCGCTAAATAATACCCCATAGTGTATGGGACCATGCCTATATTCTAATTGCATGGCGGCGCAACTCCATTAGACAAGTTGTTGAAAAGCCACCCTTGATGCAAGGCATTCACGTCGTTATTAGAACTGGGCACCTCAAAAAATGTGTGTCATATCCAAAGATCTTAGATCCAATCACTTCTAAAATTACCGTTGGATGCTTCTTATACCCAGTATATTATTTTGCCCACCCGGAAGGACAATTCTTCATACATACAATCTAAACTACCTAACATCCCTGGGAAGCCTCGCGATCCATTCACTTCTAACAAGCGTAATGTATCATTTTTATCGAGAGATCTAAGGTATTGAGCTTTAAATAGTGTTATAATTGTTTTGTAAAATTCTTTCAAACTCAAATTACCCGTAGACTCCCCAATCCGAATGTATTCGTCTTGGGCATCTGCGCTTGTACCGTAACATAACATGTGAAGTGCGCATATTATCTTTTGGTGCAACGATAAGCCCATCGTCTTAGCGGCATTTTCTTTTGAATAAAATAGGGGTACGCAGAAATAACTTGATCATGATTACGTTGATACACACCTTTGGTCATACGGAATCAATGATGAAATGGAATACCTTTGAAGACTGGGTTGGCACCAAAATAATCCCGATTAAGGCTAAACTCACCCAATTATGATTACGGCCTTTTGGCCGCTTGTCAATCCTTCCCATTTTACTACCCCCCGCCTCCATGATGATGTCGTCTCTTGCTCTTTTTCTTTCGCTTCTCCCATCTCCATGAGAATCTTGCTATACTCATGCATCATCATAATTTAACGTTGGAAGAGCTCTTCGCTTCTGGACGATGATAACAAGGATGAGAGTTATGGGTCATAGATGATTCGGCGAAATTGATAACAAGAGAATATAATAGAGTTTAGAAGATTAAGAGAATAGAGTGTACAAGATGAATGGCTTTTATAGATAAAAAAAATTAGCCATTGAGCTTCTTCTCAAACAAGTTTGGCTAAAAAACTAGTTCTTGAGCTTCTTGTCAAACAAGTTTGGCCAACAACCTAGCCGTTGAGCTGCTTGCTAAATAAGTTTACCAAAAAATATAATCATTGAGCTTCTTGTTGAACAAGTATGCCTAAAATTATAGGCCTTCTGATCACCAAAACAACCAAGTATGGAGAGGGGACCAAAAAAATTATGCAGGATCTAGCCACGTAGTTCCGAACTGCGCGGCATGAACTAGCCGTTAGGCAACTTTGAACCACAATCGTCTACTTGTCTCCATCATGAGCGTATATATTCCACACAGTTCATAACTGCGGGGCATGGGAGCCACTTAAAGCTTGACAAGTGCCATCATGTAATTGGGTTAAGGCTACGCGCAGTTTAGAACTGTGGGGCATCAATCCATCAAAAATCTACACAAAGGGTGGAGAGACCACCCTCAAGGTAGGTTTAGGGAGGAAAGCTCAGCCAATCAACCTAGTTGTTGTGGGTGTCCAGGTGGAGCAAGGTGAAGGATGCAATCTACCTTGCCACATCATCCTTCACCTAGCTGTTGCAGATGTTCTTAGGGGTGCTCACTAACGAACCAAAATAAATTAGGAACACCTACACCAAACTTACAAAGGCCATCAATTAAGTCTTGTTTTCTCATCTTCACTCTATACAAGGTGGCATTTTTTTTTTACCCACTCAGACTCAGACCTCTGAGTCTAACTTGAGTCAGTGATTTGGACTGACTCGAGTCACTTAAAGAGTTGTTTCTTTTTCACCAAATTAGACTCAAACACAGATAAAACATCTAAGTACTCCTCTCTCCACTCAATCTAATAAGCCAGCTAAGTGGGAGTTCTGAGTCTAAATCTAAATTTTCTTCCCAAATTGCCCTCACCAAAAATCAAAATTACAAAGACAAAAAACACATTTGCAGTTCCTCCCCGAACAGAAATTGATTGGAGAATCAAGCTCTCAAGCTTTTTCTCTCTCTCTCTTTAGAAATGTTAAGAGTGTTAAGGGTGAACTTGAACTATGTTCGTCGAAGCTCATTGAAGCTCGTTCCACGAGCAAGGATCGAAGTCAGAGTGAAACAGATTGAAAATGAGATTTTCAATATTCAGATTCGAACTGGTTTTGGTACATGGAATTCGAATTTATTAAGTTACCTGAAGATTCGAGCTGGTTATGTTAACTGAAGACTCGAACTGGTAAAGTTTCATGAAGACTCGAACTGGTTCTGTGCGAACTGTTGAAGAAGGACTTAAAGTCTGTCGAAGTATGACAAGACAGATCGCCAGCTCACTGGACAAAACGGCAGAGTTGTTAGACCTTACAACTACAGCAGTGTCAGAACATGGCGCCATACCCGACATTTCCGGCATCAGCAACAACTCCAGGATATCTAGAGAGTACCCTTGAAATGTTACCTAATATAGGAAGGGCTGAGTCATTCTGGTATGTAGGATTTTACCTCGAGATCTGTACTACTTATAATTAGTTCTCTACTATATAAAGAGGATTGAGGTTATGTTTTAGTTTTTTTTTATGTGAGTTTAACCTTAAGAGTTAGGGTTTGAAGAGACTCCATTAGAAAGCTTGAGAAATCATTTTGTAACCTATTGGATTATAGTGGATTGTTCGCAGGAGTGGTTTTTTATCCGTTAGGATTTTCCACTTCCCTCCTCCAGGAAAATTATAGTGTTTTTGATTTTAAATCTTTTTAGCATTTTCGCTTATCGTTCTGAGGCATGATTTTGGGATTAGCTACCCCTGATATTCCTAATGACTAGTATTAGAGCTTGAGGTTACAGGGCTTGTGTGGTGAAGAACGATGGCCGATCAGGAGAAATTAAAGATTACTAAATTCAATGAATCAAATTTTGGAGTGTGGAAGATGCAGATAGAGGATTATCTCTAACAAAAGGATCTTGATTTACCACTAGGTGGGATTGAGATGAAGTCGATGGATCATGACGATGCCAAGTGGGCGCGATTGGATCGTAAAGCGCTTGGAACCGTAAGGTTAACGTTGTCATCTCAGATCTTACACATGATCTCCAAAGTTGAGACTACGAAGGAATTGATGGAGACTTTGTCCTCTATGTACTCGAAACCGTCGGGGGCAAATAAGATACATCTTTTACGTCGTTTGTTTACCTTAAAGATGAAGGATAATGGTAGTGTGCAAGCTCACATCAATGAGTTCAATACCATTCAAGTTGAATTGGAATCTGTTAAATCATGTTTACCGAGGAGGTGAGAGTGTGGGCTCTTCTAGGGCAGATGCCTGAGAGCTGGGAAGGGTTTATTACAGCTGTGAGTAACTCATCGGGGAGGAAGACATCAAATTTAATACTATAGTCTATTTGATTATGAGTGAAGAGAATAGACATAAATCAGCAACACCCTATTTAACGTCAAGCGGCAGTGCGTTGAACGTTGAGGAAAGAGGGAGGTCCTACAGAAAAGGGCCAAAATATGGAAGAGGTCGATCACAGTCAAAAGGAAAGTCTAAACCGCCTAGTGCTTGCTAGACTAGTGGGAAGAAGGGAACTTCAGACGAGATTGTCATTCTTCTTCGTCTAAGAAGAATGACGAGGAGAAAGATACGATAAACCTCACTGAAGAGGTTAGTTCTGATGAGGCCCTGTTACTTTCTTGTGACGACGTTAATGAATTATGGATAATTGATTCGGGTGCCTCTTGCCATGCTACTGCGAACTTGGGTTTTCTTTTAAATGTTGTTAAAGGCGACTATGGTACGGTCTTTCTTGCAGATAAGTCTGCTCGCAACATTACTGGAAAGGGAGACGCTAGGTTGAAGTTACCTTTGGGGGCGACGGTTGTTTTGAAGATATGCGACTTGTACCCAAACTGGGGCGTAACCTTATATCGGTTAGCCAATTATCGGATGATGGTGGATATGTAAGCACCTTTGGTGATACGTTCTGGAAGATCACAAAGGGAGCTATGGTAGTAGCTCGAGGCTTGAGACATGGGACATTGTATACAACGCAAGGCACAATTTCCACTATTTGTGCGACCACTCTGGGAATTGATTCAAGCACATGGCACAAACGGCTCGGTCACATGAGTGAAAAAGGAATGAAGTTGATGGTAACCAAAGGAAAGCTCGAGGGTCTCGATGAGGTCGATCTGAATTTTTGTGAAGAGTGTGTTCTTGTAAAACAGAAGAAAGTCAGTTTTAATTTAATTAGAAGATCGAGGAAACCTGGAAAGCTCGACCTTGTACACACAGATGTTTGGGGACCGACTAAGGTATCTTCGCTTGCAGGTTCACATTACTACGTTACCTTTATCGATGATGCCACTCGTAAACTGTGGGTCTACTTCGTGAAGAACAAGTTAGATGTGTTCGAAAAATTCAAGAGGTGGAAGGCTCTAATCGAAAATGAAACCAGTTCAAAACTGAAATGTCTTAGGTCGGACAACGGGGGCGAGTACTGTAGTGACGAGTTGAAAAATTTTGCCCATCAAATGGGATTAGAAGGCAGAAGACTATTCCTGGAACACCACAACAAAATGGTGTCGCAGAACGCATGAACCGAACAATAAACGAAAGAGCGAGGAGTATGAGATTCAACGTTGGATTGCCAAAATATTTTTGGGCGAATGCGGTAAGTACGGCAACGTACTTAATTAACAGAAGCCTTCAGCAGCTTTGGACTTTGGACTTCCTGAAGAAGCATGGACGAGTAAAGAGTTAAACCTTAATCACTTGCGTATATTCGGTTGTACCTAATATGTGCTTGATACTTCAGATACGAGGACGAACTTAGATGCAAGGTCGACGAAGTGTATTTTCATTGGATACGGTGGAGATGAGTTTGGATACCAATTTTGGGATACGAAGAATCGGAAAGTCATCCGGAGCCGTAATGTTACATTCAATGAGGAAGTCTTGTATAAAGATTTCAGTGTACCTGCAAAAGAAAGTAAAAGTGAAGAGGCGGAAACTATCGACATTGAAAATGAACCCTCCCGAGAGGTCGAAGAAGAAGTCGTTGTTGAGTCTGATACACCGGATCAGAACGACGAACCAAATGATCTAGACATTCCTATAGCATGTCGAAAGGAGCCGAGAATTGAAAAAAAAATTTGCAAGGTACGTTAACTCCTTAAATCATTTGTTACTTATAGATGGTGGTGAACCTAAAAGTTACAAGGAGGCTTTAGATGTGGAAGCCAAGAGCGAGTGGGAGCTTGCTATGGACGATGAGATGCAGTCATTGTCTGTAATCAAACTTGGGATTTGGTTCGATTACCAAAAGGAATGAGAGCATTGCACAACAAGTGGATATACAGACTAAAGCACGAATCTGACGGTTTAAGGAGATTCAAGGCTAGACTTGTGGTGAAGGGATTTCAGCAGAAATAGGGCGTTGATTTGGTGAGATTTTTGCTCCTGTGGTAAAGATGTCTACAATACAAATTGTGATGAATATAGTTACAGTGGAAGACTTACATCTTAAACAGCTCATGTCAAGACAACATTTCTTCACGACAACCTTCATGAAGAAATATATATGAAGCAGCCCGAAGGATATTCAGTCAAGGGGAAAGAAGATCACATGTGTAGGCTCACGAAGAGCTTATATGGTTTGAAACAAGTTCTGAGACAGTGGTATTTGAAGTTCAAACAATTCATGTCCAGAAATGGTTATTCGAAAAGTAATGCAGATCACTGTTATTTTATAAAGAAGACAGGGAACTCATATATCATTCTACTTTTGTATGTAGATGATATGTTGGTAGCAAGTGCCAACATGGGAGAAATTGTCAAGTTGAAGGAACAATTATTCTGGGAGTTTTCTAGGAAGGACTTGGGTGTTGCAAAGCAAGTTCTTGGTATGCGTGTTACAAGGGGCAGAAAACGGTGAGAATTGAAGCTATCTCAAGCTAAGTACATCGGCAAGGTACTTAAGCGGTTTAACATGGATGGTGCTAAGGTCGTTAGTACACCATTGGGAGGTCACTTCAAATTATCAAAGGATTGTTGTACGAAAATGCAGAAAGATCGCAGTGATATGAGGAAGGTTCCTAATCAGTCCACGGTTGGTAGCCTAATGTATGCTATGATCTGTACGAGACTGGACATTGCCCAAGCAGTGAGAGTTATGAGTAGGTATATGAGTAATCCATGCCAAGAGCATTGGAGAGCAGTGAAGTGGATACTTAGGTATCTAAAGGGACTCAAGATTTGGCATTGTGGTATGGGGGTTCTCGAATATGCTTACAAGGTTTTGTCGATTCTGATATGGCGGGTAACATTGATAGGCGGAATAGAACCAGTGGGTTCGTATTTACATTGGGAAGCAGTGTTGTTACATGGGTTTCTAGACTACAGAAGATTACAGCTTTGTCTACGACGGAGGCAAAATATGTTGCAGCTACAGAAGCTTGCAAGGATATGGTTTGGTTCAAAGGGTTGATGAAAGAGCTCGTCATGAACAACGTTCTCCTAAATTGTATAGTGATAGTCAAAGCGCTATACACTTAGAGAAGAATACAGCTTTTCACTCTAGGACCAAACATATTGATATTCGATATCACTATACTAGTTCGCTCCTCAAGGACGGTATGTTAAAGTTCGTGAAGATTCATACTGATATGAATCCGACCGATATGTTTACGAAGGTAGTGACTTTCAGAAGTTGACAACATGTACAACTTCTGTGGGTCTTCAAGTTTGAAGGTCCGGTTACAGTGAGCAATTTTTTTGAAGATCATGTGAAGGGTTACGGTAGATTCGATTTCAAGTGGAAGATTGTTAAGGGTGAACTCGAAATATGTTCGTCGAAACTCATTGGAGCTCGTGGAACGAGCAAGGATCAAAGTCAGAGTGAAACAGATTGAAAATGAGATTTTCAATGTTCAGATTTGAACTGTTTTGGTACCTGGAATTCGAACTAATTAAGTTACCTGAAGATTCGAGCTGATTATGTTAACTGAAGACTCAAACTGGTAAAGTTTTATGAAGACTTGAACTGGTTCTGTGCGAACTGCTGAAGAAGGATTCAAAGTCCGTTGAAGTATGACAAAACAGATCGCCAGCTCACTAGGCAAGACGGCAGAGTTGTTAGACCTTACAACTACAGTAGTGTCAGAGCATGACGCCATACCCAATATTTCTGGCATCAGCACCAACTCCAGGATATCCGGAGAGTACCCTTGAAAGGTGACCTAACATAGGAAGGGCTGAGTAATTCTAGTACGTAGGAGTTCGCCTAGAGATCTGTACTACTTATAATTAGTTCTTTACTATATAAAGAGGACTGAGGTTATGTTTTAATTTTTTCTCATTTGAGTTTAACCATAAGAGTTGGGGTTTGAAGAGACTCCATTAGAAAACTTTGAGAAAGCTTGAGAGATCATTTTGTAACCTATTTGATTATAGTGGATTGTTTGCGGGAGTGGTTTTTTATCCGTAAGGATTTTCCACTTCCCTCCTCCGGGAAAATTATAGTGTTTTCAATTTCAAATCTTTTTGGTATTTCCGTTTATCGTTCTGAGCCGTGGAATTGGGATTAGCTACCCCTGAGATTTCCTAACAAAGAGTAGTTCAGTTTCTTGCATCATCATCTGGTTTAGGTTCATCTTTATCATCTCAGCTGAAGAGATTGAAACCCATTTGTAGAGATAATATCTCATTCTTGCTCACCTCTTCATCTTCAGTAAGGGACACTATGGTTTCTCCTCTACTCTTCTCTAATAAAAACAATGGGAAAGCTTATTTCAGATCATTTCGGAAAACCCCAGTTCGCTGAGATTCCAAGTCAGAACCTCCAATTCAACTGGTGAGTTCTTTTGTTTGATTTCTTTAGGCTTATTATATATCTTTCTTTGTTTGATTGAAATGAGTTTTAATACAGTTGGCAATGAAAGGGGTGCTCTTTTTTTGATTGAATTGTAATTGAGCAAATAGGGTTTTCTTGTTTTATCTTTGATTAGTTATAATGGAGTAATTAGGCGGGTTCTTTGATTTTGTTTTGATTGGTTTGTGATGGAGTAATATGGGGTTCTTTGTTTCTTTTTTGATTGAGTTGCAAGGGAGTATTTGGGGTTATCTGCTTGTTGTTTGGATTGAGTTTAATGGAGTAAATGGGGTTATTTGCTTGCTTAAATTGAATTATACTTGTAATGCAGTGAATGGGACTCGATATTTCTTATTTTGATTAAGTTGTAAACTTGTAATGGGGTGAATGGGGTTCTTTTTTAGTTGAATTATGGTGGAACATATTGGGCTCTTTTATCTTAGATTGAATGACACCGGAGAAAATGGGGATATTGAGTTTTTTTTTTTAAATAGAATGATAATGGCAATAAATGGGGTTATTTTCTCTTTAATTTGGATTTGAAAATATGAGCTTGATTCTTGTTTGGGAAAACTAAACTAGGTTATAGTATATTAAGATATAAAGTAGATATCTACATTATAAGTTTACAAGACTGAAGTTCTAACATAGGTTGTAATGGAGTTCCATTTCAGAGAAAGTGTAATGGATAGTGATGTTCTGTTTAATAGATAATGCATTTTGTTAATGGATAGTGCATTCTGTTAATAGAGTTCCATCTACTCTATAGTTTATCTGTTAATGGAGTTCCATTTCAGAGATAATGCAATGGATAGTGTTGTTCTGTTTAATGGATAGTGCACTCTGTTAATGGAGTTCCATTTGTTTGCTTTCTTGTTCTCCATTGCAAACCACATATGACAGTTTTCTTTAGGAAATTTCTTATGAATTTTCTAGCTTTTTACAAAATTATCACCTGGTAGCAATATTAAATTCGTTTATATTTACAGGTGGAAAATAATCCATATGATCCCAGACTAATGGTTTTCATGGACTACAGAGACTATATGAAACAAAAAGTGCAAAGCTTGGATACTGAATACCCAACATTCCTTTATGTCATGCCTATGTCTCCATCAAGAGTATTTTTTTAGGTTTGCTACTTGTAAATTTCCTTTATGTTCTCTTTTGTTTTGTTGGGGCCTAAATACTTGCAAGAATCTGATTGTAGGAAACTTGTTGAAGCCATGCCCTTCGATTTGTTGAAGAAAAAGCTTATGCAACAGTTGGAAACCATAGGTATCCGAGTTACTAAAGTTTACAAAGAGGTTATCTACTCATCCAATCCATATTTTTGTGAACTGGAAGAATATATAAATACTCAACTTGTTCCCTTGTATCTTATTTTATTTGTACAATCATACAAGATAACCAAGTTAGTTTCCTGGATATATAGTCAAGAATTATAACAAAAATATATTATCCACAAACATCTCTATTTTTCTTTTGACTATTATGATATCCAGCAACTTGTTTCTCGCTTCACCTAATCACCTTTGAAATGCTTATTTTAAAATTATTTTTGATAAAAAAAAGAAGTTTTGTTTTAGTCATCATACTATGGTCTTATATTACTGATGGGTAAAAGTTATTATCTTCTTTGTTAGGAGTGGTCTTATATTCATGTTGAGGGTTCCTTACCAAATAATTGGTGCTGCAGCAAGCATGGTGCATCCAGCTACAAGTAAGAAAGCAATATGCTTATTCACTTTGTTCCTTATTTTCTTGAGCTGAGATGCATGTTTTATCCTTTTTTGCATCAAACAAGTTACTCAATTCTGCGATTTTGACAGAGGCTCCAAAATATGCTTCGGCAATTGCAAAAATGCTGAAGCAAGATAATTATTCTAAGCGTGTGGGGACCAAAGTTATAAAGGTACTCTAGACTTAAGTACTTGTAGTATCATTGGTAGAATATGCAATGTTGTAATATTTTGTGATACCTATTCAAGACAGGAAGTAAGCTTAGTTGTAGTTAACCTAATTACCCGATTATTTTATTAGCAAACTTATATGTTTAAAGTATTGCATTTTGAGCACCATTCTCTTGTTTTTGTTTTTTTGCAGATTCTTGGCGCTTTAGTTACAGATGTAAGGTTCTGGAGTTAGTTATGAAGTAAGTTATGCTCTAGAGACAATGATTCTATTGGCGACAAAATACTCTCAAGAAATTATTTATCTGTTTGTTCTTATTGGGTATTGCAAATGTTTTTAACAGCTTTGGTATTCTCAGATAACGGATAGATGCTTTTATCTGTCCATATGTACAAATAATGGATAGATGCTTTTCTCTGTTCATCTACAGAAAATTGGGCATGTTTGTTTATGCCATATAGGGAGTACAGGGATTTTGTTGTTATGTCCATTCCTTATAGAGTATAATGCTTATGTTGGTATGCCTATCCATTATAGAGTACAATTTTTATGTTGTTATGTCCATCTGTTTATAGAGTACAATGTTTTGTCCATCTGTTGCAAAAAAATTCTGCTTAACTGATTTGTCTATTTGTTTTTATAAAGCACAGATAGACTTAAATAGAGTGTCTGGAATGTAGCACCCCGCATTTTCCCTGTTGGATACATCATTTTATGCTTGTAGTTATTGCCGTTGTAGTTATTATATTGGTCCCTATAGCATGGGATCTTAATCCCTTGTTTTCAAATTATAACAACCCAAACTACCCACGATTCTGTCCCCCTTATTCTCCTCCCTTCCCCCATAATCACTCCTCCTGGATGAGTTACATACTCATCTTTTTGCCCCCAAAACCAAGGCAGTACAAACCCTTGTAATTCCCCATGATTCTTAAGTTCATCTCATTTCTTTTCTCCAATTTTTCTCCAAGATCAAACCCCTCTTCTTGCTCACAAAATACAGCAACTAAACCCCTCTTTTCCCAATAGATTTGGCTTTGGAAACAGCTCCTAAAATCAGTTAGTTGAGACCTCCTATTCACCTACACATTGGGTGCCACAAACCCTTGTATCGCCCCCATGATTCATGGTATTAAATCCACTGTAACATCTGTAAAAACTGCATCAGAAATCAGAAAGAGATGATGGAGCATATAATTCTTATAGGTCAGAGCGTGACTGCGTTGTTCTTCCTCTTTTTTCTCCTGAACCTAAATCAGGCAAGTACTCTTTTCCATTCTCATGTACCATGATTATAGTATGAATTCACATCTGTTGAGATTATACTTTTGGTTTATTTGAACCATATTCATGTATGTTATCTTATTCAAGTTACTAATGATTCCTATCCTTGAATTCCCAATCTGAATTTGTGACCTTACTGAGTCTAGGTTTACCTATTTGTTTATTGGTGATAGGTTCTCGTAAATTAACTCTTAAGTACAATTGTTTGGGAACTTTATCTTTCTTAGTTGAGTATTCTGATAGTAATATGATTTCTTAGCTACGATCTTTAGCTAGCAATACTTCATCAAAGGCATGATCAGTTCCTATTAAGTCATGGTATTCATCTCTGTTATCAAGCTTTATTCTATTTTAGGATAACTCAACATAAATTAGTTAATTAGTATTTTATGTGGGCTGTAGATAGATGATCTTTGACCCCCAAATCAAAGGTGGTACTTTGGGAAAGAGGTTGTACTTTGTGTGTCGCAGAGTCTCCTTAAGAGGTAGGCTAATATTTTGTGTAGCTCCTTTAAACCTTATATCTAGAAGTAGTAAGCTTTAACTGGTAGTTTGGGAACTTTTAAGTAAAGGGAACAAGAAGGAGAAACCACACTTGGAGTTTTATCATCTTTGAAATCAAATCTTATATGGGTATGAATGGGAGATTTTATTTGGACTTGACATGAGGACCTTAATAGTTTCTTATCAAATTTCGATTCGATAATTGGGATGCTTATATAGTTAGAGTTGTGATTAATAGATTTAAGAGTTGTAGATACATCTCGAACGTAGAACTTATGGTCAGAAATATGATATGTATAGTTATGCCTAGAGTTGAGTTTTGAGAATATACAAGTGGAATATCATTAATAAATCATGGCAGGTAATGGTGGGTAAGTATGGTTGTTATTGAACGTCTTATTAAAGCTGGACAATTTAAGTTTCATATTAGTTTATTGAGGATATTGATGGTGCATAGTCTTTGTGGTGGAGTTATTTACGGGTTATTTCATCTGGTTGGTTTAGTGGTTGGACACCGTTAGTTTTCTCTATTGTAAATGGTTATACGAGGGTAGTCTAATAATAGTTGTTAGGCATTATGGTAGTATAAGAACTTTAAGAGTTTTATGATATTATTTTGGGATAAGGTATCCAAGTGTTGGGCATTGATCACTTTAAGAGAAGTACTCTAAGGTCTGGGTTGTCTAAGAGACCGTGAATCCTTTTTGACATTTGGGCAAGTATTTTATTCTAGAGCAACTTAGATGATTCTTTAGAATGTTTTTGGTGATAGTGATTCAGTTGGATTTTTCTATGATTCAGTAGTACGCGACTTAGATTCGCTTTCAGGTTTAGAACTTCCATTCGATATAGTCATATAGACTGATAGATCATTGGATGTTGGAGCTTTACTTCATTTGATAGAGTCCCCACTTGTTATTAAAGTGAGGGTAGATAGATCATGTGGTTGTAAGAGCGGTAGGTCGTTTGATATAGTCTCAGTTGTTATTTAGGCAGGGGCAGACAGATCATTTGATTCTTCTAGGATTCAAACCTCTTCATTTCTTTTCCCTTGGGTAACTTCGAGTTGTTGTACACAGTAGGGCTATGTTTTTATGGTCCTTGGGTTTGATTCCCTAAACAAAAGATTCGGTAACTATTTATCAGTATTCCAGGGTTGCAAGCCCCTAAAATTCTTCCCCAGTTACATATCGGTTGTATGCTTCGTGAGCATCGCGTGGGCTTAGATCCCTAAAAGTTAAAAGTAAATTAGGCTTTAGACCTGTAGGTTGAAACTCCTTGAATACCCTGATCAAGTACATTACCTGTTAATTCATGGCTCAATAAAAAGGAATTCGTCAATCCCTGGCTCGACAATAAGGGATACGTTTCTGTTAATTACGAAAAGGTACGAGAGTGTGGTCCCACTGAATTAAAAGTGACCCTGTGTACTTGACTTCCTAATTCTCTTTCCACATCTATCGTAGTAGTTAGATCTAAGGTTAGGCTTTTGTTATTACCGTATTGGGATTTTTAGTTTTACTTAGACCGCCTTCTTTCAAACTCGTAGCTTGGTTGATCTTCTCTTATACTACCCGTGGGCTCATGCCTCATTTCTGTGTTTATCTTGGCCTATCTTGTCTTATGATCCTGGATATTTGTACTTAATGGGAGTTGCTTGCTGACACCTTGCGCATATACTTTTTCAATTAAATCGTTGCAGTAGCGATGCTAGTAGTTGGAGCAAGCTGGACTTGCATGTTTTTGAGTTCTTGCCATCCTTGTAGTATTATTTCTTATTATATCTCATTTTAGATTATTCTTCCGCTGTGTAGTTTCTTAGTGTTGCAGACGTATTTACTATTTTTTTAAAATTGTAGTACGTATTTTGGGGTTTCATCTTCAGGATGCCCGATGTTGCACCTCAGAATTTGCGTTTTTAATAGTTTATTAAGAAACCAATTTTGGGGGCGTGACATGGAACATCTCTGAATACTCTAGCTTGGAAGACAATTGAAGAGGAGCTGAACAACATGTAAAATATTCATGTTTTGAAGGAAAAGGAACTGAAAAACCAATGGGATTACATGAAGAAGCAATGACAAGTTTGGAGAGGGTTGATAAACCGGACTGGCCATGGATATGATCCTATATCAGGCACCTTTGATTGGTCTGAAGATGTTTGGGAAAATATCTTGGGGCTTGAGCTAGAGCATTATGTTGGTTTCCTTGAAGCCCTTTTAAGTTGAGTAGAACTTATTTGTTTGCGTATTTGTAATAACTCTTAAGACTCTGATATTTGCTTATTTGTATTAACTTCAAATTAATGTTAATCTTTATTTGATTTTAGGAACCAACATATTTGTGTTTGCTATATATACAAGTTATTTTTATATGTATTTGTGTTTTTTATATATACAGGTTATTTTTGCATATATTTGTGTTTGCTATATATACAGGTTATTTTTGTATGTATTTGTGTTTGTTATATATATATATATATATATATATATATATATATATATATGTTATTTTCTAAGTATTTTGTGTTTGCTATATATATATATGTTATTTTCTATGTATTTTGTGTTGTTATATATACAAGTTATTTTTCTATGTATTTGTGTTTGGTATGTATATGTGGTGTTGGCGTTGGTGACAGAGGAATGGTGGTGGTGTGGTGGTATTGGTGATGAATCGGTGGGGGTGTTTGCTTATAAACTGAAAGGGAAATTTTATAATTTGCCTATTTTAGTTAGATCTAACTAGCCAAAAATACAAGCACTCCAAGGCATCCACTTAGATAGTGAACACCTCTAACCGGACTCAGACTCAATCCACTCAGACCCAAAAAAAAATGGCACCTAAGACGAAGAAGAGAAATCAAGATTTATTGATGACATTTTTAAGTTTGGTTTGGATGTTCTTAATTTTGGTAAAATAAAATAAATCTCTTGCACCATAGATCCTTACGAGGTAAACTCACTAATTAGATCTCTACTGCTTGGTTGAAATAAATTGAGTTTGGGAATAATTTAATTGAAATTGGTTCTTTATGTTTGTTTGTTTTTTTTGTAATTTCTTTTATGCTTCTGATTGCTCTGTTTTGGATTTGAGTTTATACTGATGTGATATAAGCGATCTTTGTTGATTTAACTTATATTCTTATCAGAGGCATAGGGTTTTGTTCAGTATTATCACTCCTTGTTACAATCCCAATCTTTAGAAGGGATTTGAGATGGTATGGTAGCATTTGACATTTGCATTAGCAATACCTCAAATGGAATGTGCCACAAAATAAAATGCACTTGAGATATTGTTTAATGTTGCAGAGACAACAATATTTCACCGATTGCTCGGATATTGCAGAGTAACATGGTATGTACAATAATAATTTGAGATTTAGTTTAAAACGGGAAGATAGAAAGATCAATCACTGGTTATTTTGTTGCAAACCCTTTGATGTTGTCTTTTTCTTCTTCAGATTAGTATAGTTATTCCTACTATTATATGATTTTCTATGTCGATTTTTTTGCTGACCCTATTGCGATCTGAGTTAATCAAAATAAACTCTTTTCAAGCACTTTGTAGAAAGTATTAAGCATGGAAACATCTCCTTTCATAACCGGTGTGAGGGGCCCTGAAGAACTCTGTAAGTTAGCGGCAATGCCGAAAAGGAAAAGAAAGTAGGGAGATTTTTTTCCCATGGCTCTCTTGTCAAAAAAGCAGTGGAGTAAAAGATAATAGGCTACCCGTGGCTATGAAACTTATTTATGAGTGGCATTATTCTAGCCTCAACTCTTGTCAAATTTGTGGCTCCTTTGACTCTAATACAATCAAGATGATTAATTGTGTGATATAACTGTGGCAGTTTCTATATTCGAGGTTTTAAATATCAAACCATTTTGATTTATCAAACACTAACTCCAACTATTTATCGTCGATATTTTGGTATATTAAGGACATTTTCCATTGATCATCAAACAGAAAATAGAAAGCAATTCAAATACTTTCCTGACTGCGGCATCCTTCAAGCTCGTAAGAAAGTGGATGCCTCCTGGACGTGGCGTAGTGTCCAGTCGGCTATTAGCACAATCCAGGTCAACTTGTGTTGGCAGGTCAGGTCTGGAAACCTCATAAATTTTGGCAAGATAATTGGCTCCCCTCGGCCGTGGGGAGGAAACCAACCCCTCGGGCGGGTGGCACAGCTGTTGGTCGGCCCCAACTGGTGAGTCATTTTATTGACCCCCTTCATCATTCCTGATGACTTGGGGAACTTTACAAGTGGTGTGATAATGTCTCGGTCGACCTTATATCCCGTATTTTCCTTCCCTGTTTGGGGGGTCGTAATTCTCTCAAGTGGGGTCCTTCTAAGACTTGAAATTCTCGATTAAATCAGCTTATCGGATTCTTATGTCTGGTTCTCCCCTGGAAATGTTGGAATGGCCCGCTCACCTTTGGCTCAAAATTTGGCATAATAAAGCCAATCCCAGGGTACAGATGTTTGCTTGGAAATGTCTCCGGGATATGATCCCGTGTCGAGCCAAACTGGCAGATCGCATGATCCTCTCGGATACCTCGTGTCCATTGTGTGAGGCCCCTTCGAAAACTTGTACCATCTTCTCCTTGACTCCCCTTTACACGGGCGGTGTGGTATGGCACGGCCTATGGGGGTTGCTCCATTTCTTATCCCAACTCACTGTACAGGATTAGATCTCTCAGTGGATCTCCCCCCCCCCCCTGGGTTGGCCTATTGATACCGAGCTCTGGGACCTTGTGACCTTTTCCCTGTTTTGGATGGTTTGGAAGGCGCGTTGTGACCTTGTTTTTAAGAATACAATCTCTCAGCCTCTTCGAATCTCTTATGCCATCAATAGCATGATTCTCAATACACCTTCCAGTCGACTAATACGGTCAGCTATCAAGGTTCCCTGGCGTCCCCCGGTTGTTGGCTGGGAGAAAATAAATGTTGATGCATCCTTTAGTAAAGATAAAGTCTTCAATGGTCTTGGAATGGTTATTCGTGATAATCTTAATGTGTTTGGTGCAGCCCGAGGTTCTACCTGTAAATTTGCGTCTGCTGAAGAGGGTAAAACGCTAGCAGTTATGGAAGGCATTCTATGGGCCAGAAAGCGGGGTATCCCGCGTGTGAATATTGAAACTAGCTCTGAAGCGATAAGATTGTTTTGTGGAAATGGTGCTACTGACGTCTCTTGGACAACCAAAGCCATTCTCCAAGATTGCATGGAGTTGTTCAGTTCTTTTATTGATATTTGTATATCTTATGTGCCGCGTAGTGCGAACTCAATCACCCATGCGATTGCCTCTAGGCCATGGATGACATTTTTGTATGCTCTGGAGTGGGTCTCCCCCTGGGTGGCTCTAGGTGGCCCTAGCGGGCGATAACACCACTTTTGTACTACCTTTTGTTTAAGTTATCTATATAATATATGGTTTACCGATTAAAAAAAACATTGGAAAGAATCGATGATGTCAAAAATTGAAAGCATATTTTCAAAATATTAGGAGTATTAGACATAATTTAATATCAAAATCAAAATATCTAAGATAATTTTAAAATTTGTACAGTATTTTGGGATAGGTATATTTCTTGTTACTTTGTACTATTAATAAAATACCAAAATAAAGGATTATAAAAACCAGTGATAAGTTGGTCAAAAACCATACTGAGAAATTAAAAAACTCTTCGCCGATATTTGAATCCATGGTTGCGGCGCTTTGGTGTACGTATTTGTTTTCTCTTGTAAAAGTTCAACGATTGGGTTAGGTTTCAATGTTGTGATCCATTAGACAGAAATACATTTGTTGTTTGTGTCTTCGTCAATCGTGGAAGTAAAGGTTTTTATTATGTATTAAAGACTGTTTCATAGGTGAGATAAGGTTACAAATATCTGTATCGAAAAAATTAAAATATGTTGGTCATTATTTTTTTTGAGATATCGACGATACATTTGATATATCGGCCGACATTTCTATAAAATGACATGTCGGCTTAAAGATGAGATTGTCAGTTCTACACCAATATATCGGATGCATCTGGTAAAGTCGTGATGTATCAGATATATTGTCAATTATGCACCAATATATCGAATGCCACTAAGAGCATAGGCAGCAGGATAGGTATCGCTTTATTAGCGATCCAAATCTTGAAAAAATCACTTTTCCAGGCTAGCTATCGCTCAAATTACGCCAAGTTCAAGAAAGTCAGTGGCTATCTGTGGCGATCCCCGTTCAGTCAGAGAAATTATTAAAAAAAATTATTATTAAAAAATTGGTTGGTTTTTTTTTTTAACTTTAACTGCCTGCGCCAATTCAATTGGCGCAGTGTATATATATTTATTTATTTATATTTTGTTAATATTTTTAATATTTTTTTATATTATTTTTTATTATATATATATATATATATATATATATATTAAAAACTGACATCCATCCCCACCCTGAAAAAGAAAAAAATAACTCTGGCTACATGTCATATTTTCCCTGAATTTATGCCTAGGTGGCTCGCTAAGTTAGCGAGGCTGCTGCCTATGCTCTAAGGATCTTTACGACTTAATGATGGCCAGAAATTACCCCTTCAGCCAGTGGAGCGCTTGGTCCTGAACAAGAACATGGATAACTTCTTTGCGGAAAACGAGCAACTCGCCTTCTGCTCAGCCCTTGTGGTGTCAGGTGTCTACTACTACTTAGATGATAAGTTGCTCAAGACCCGAATCTTCTCCTATGCTGACACTCAGAGGCACAGGCTTGGGCCAAATTATCTGCAACTTCCTGTAAATGTACCCAACTGTGCCCACCACTACAATCATCCAGAAGGGTTGATAAATTTCATGCACAGGGACGAAGAGGTACTCTATTGTTTTTCAAAACTTACTTTCTAGCTTACTTCTTGAGATATCTGAGTGAGAACACGGACCTCAAGTTGTAGGTGTCATACGTAAAGAAATGATAGATGCTACATTAAGCTAAGTTGTTTATGTTATTTCTGTCTTATAATTAATTGAATATATTCATTACTAGGTCAGTTACTTCCCTTTGAGGCTTACTCTGGTCTGACATGCTGAGCCTCATCCCATCCCATCAAATATTTGCACTAGGAAGCGTGAGAAGGTTAGTTTCTTGTTTTGAATTTTGTTAGAGCATGGGCAGCAGGCTCGCCATCGCCAACTTAGCTATCCAAATCGATGAAAAACTACATTTTCAGGATCGTCATCGCTCAAATTGGGTTAATATCGAGAAATTCAGTGGCTATCTGTGGCGAGGAAGTTTAAGTCAGGTTGCCAGTAAAATTATTAAAAAAATATTTCTGATGACGTGTGATATATTAGAAAATGTTCTTTTTTTAATGGGGAGTGCACCAATTGAATTGGCGTCGTGTATTTTTATTTTTATTTTTCTTAATTATTAAAAAAATATATTTAAAAATTGTAGGCACCAATTCAATTGGTGCACAAATTTTTTTTAAAATTATTTTTTATTAAAAATATATATATATAATAAAAAAAATTTAATTAAAAACTGACACTATCCTCACCCTTGAAAAGGAAAAAAATTTAGCTATAGTCACATGTCATATTTTCCCTGAATTTATGCCTATGTGGCTCGCTAACTTAGCGAAGCTGCTGCCCATGCTCTTATATAGGAACTTGTAGCCATATGCTTTCAATTATCATGAAAATTGGATTTATCTGCAAGTAGGGTCTAGCAAATATTGTAGAATTATGTTAAGTCATATGAACCTGTAAGTTTAGCTTTCCTTTGTTGAAGTTGTAACAGCAAGATGTCATAGAAGTAAGGTATTTCAGCAACAGTAAAACAAGAACTCCGGCAATGAACACAGCAACTCATATGTTAAACAGCGGCAAGGGACAACAGTAACTCAGTTGTAAACAGCGACAAGGGACAATCGCAACTTAGTTGTAAACAGGCAGCAGTAACTTGTTGTAACAACAATGATAAACAACAACCTCAGGTCTGATTAAAGTAGTGGAATACAACAGCAATAAACAGGCAGATTCCGGCAAACAACAATTATCAGAACTGGTTTATAAGAACAGCAGTTAGCAGAACAACGTTAGCGCTGGCAGTAGGAAGAACTGATTACAACAACACCGGCAGTTTCAGGCAAGCAGTTATAGTTTGAGGAGGGAACTCAACGCATACAGCAATAGGAACAACACCGGCAGCGCAGTCAGGAGGTAGCAGCAGCGCAGTTTCTACTCCGACAAACAGCAGCAAGAACGACTCCGGTAACGGGTAATGAACAGCGCCTATTAACAAAGAGAGAGAGAGAGAGAGGCAGACAATAGAATAGTGATTGCTCAAGGCGTGGGTCGTACTCTCTTTAAAGAGTATTTGACCTACCTCGGGTAAGGTAACGAAGGTTTGATCTCTTCCAGGATACAACTAGCGTAAGGTATACAGTAGCTTCAGTTATCCCAGAAGACTACGTAAAGATGAAGTATGCACCTCAGGACGAACCATACAATGTAGAGAGAGAAAGAGTTTTAACACAGAGAGGATAGTGGTGTTCTCTGTATTTTAGAAGGTTGTGAGGAGTTTTTTTAAAGAAAGAGTTTGCCCAACGGCTTTCTCTCTCTCAATTCAAACGTGTGGGATGTGTCCCTGAGGATTAGGTCTCATCAAGAGGTGGAGAAAACAAAGTGAAGACCAAGACTAAGGAATAAACCAAGCCCGAGCCCAGTGAACTTTTTGTTAAATGATTATGGAAACCCAAGCCCAAAGGACCCCCAAGGCCTCTAGAGCCAGAAGAGCCAGTTGCCCAATCCTAATCCTAATCCCAAGTCCGAGCCCGAGCCGGCCCGGCCTACCGGGCCGCCTGAGAGAGGTTCAAGTGTGTATAGGGTATAAAATCCTCTCACACACTCACACAACTATACACTCTCTCTATGTCACATGTTACACACATGTCACATGGATACTACCTTATATGTTTAGTTCATTTATTGTTTATAAACAATGTGGGACTAAACTTTAAGCTATAGTATAAGAGTTACATAAAATAGATTACCAAGAGGTCATGGGTTCAAGGCTCAAAATGAGGTACAAGTTTTGAAAAATTCCAACAATCCCCCACTTTTAAAAACTTCCAAAAAAGGCTAAATGAATGAAAAGAGAAATGAGAGTACGGTTTCGAAATCTAGAGATGTACTTAAGTAAAGGTATCCTTAGACTTGAACATTTACGTAGTAGACAATCTTCAACATATAAGAATAATAAGTTATCAGAGTCTTGAACTCATTATTCACTTTTATACAGTGATGAAAACTACATACAACCCTACCAGGTGCAATATCTAAATGGCAGCACTATACGGCCATATGCTTAATCCCAGTATAGGTGAAGGCTTTAGAGAATTTAGCCTAATTCTCATAGGAAGCGGCCACATTTTCATAATCACCTTGGTGAGTCTATTAAGAGTATTCTTGTAGCTAGACACCCCACTCAAGAATGAGATATAGAACTCATTAAGAGTTTAAGAAACTCAGCCTCACAGTCGCTGCAAGATATCATGCATATATATAGTATGTACAATGAGATTAACTCTGGAGTGACAAGTTCCTAGTTGCATGATTCTATATCAAAATGATTTTTTTTCCCATTAAACCTATTTTTTGGGATCTCCAGTTATTAAGGTTGGGTTCCAACCATTTGTTATTCTATAATAGGCTTTAGTCTCATCCCTAAGGATGTACTCTAAACTTTGTCACGAGATAGTCCTTTTGTCAAAGGATCTGCCAAGTTGTTTTCCGATCTTACAAAATCCATAGTAACAGTACTATCTGAGTGGATCAGAATCGGCGATATAGGTCTACTCCATAAAGGAACATAAGGTAAGAGGTCTTTCAACCATTTTGCCTCCTCACTAGCTGCAGCTAGTGCTACTAACTCAGACTCCATAGTCGACTGAGCTAGAATCGTTTGCTTCTTGGATCTCCAAGAAGCCAACCCGTTAGCTATACTAAACACGTATCTGCTGGTGGCTTTGGAATCATCTGAAAATGAGTTCTAATCTGCATCGCTAAATCCATCAAGGACCGCGGGAAACTTCTGATAATGTAAACCCAAGTTCATGGTCCTTTTCAGGTACCGCATAACTCGATCAATAGCACCCCAGTACGCCAAACTTGGTTTACTTGTAAATCTACATAGAACCCCTACAACATAAGTTATATCGAGTCTAGTACAGTTCGTAATGTAGCGAAGGCTACCAATAATACTTGCGAATTCTATCTGTCTCACAGCCTCCCCTAAGTTCTTTAAAAGTTTAACTTGTGGATCACTAGAAGTACAAACAGGTCTACGATCAAAATATTTGTACTTTCTTCAAGATCTTCTCAATATAATGAGATTGATCAAGATTAATACCAGTGTCTATGCGTGTGATTTTTATGCCTAAAATTGCACTAGCCTCGCCTAGGTCCTTCATATCAAATTTATTATTAAGCATGTTTTTGGTTTCTAGAATAATATCAAATGTATAACCAAAATATAAGTAGATCATCAACTTATAGACTTTATCATAATAAAAATCCTTAACAATTTTTAAACGTTTACCTCTACGAAATTTTGGGTCAGTATCATGAGAATCAACAGTTTTAGAAACTTTTACTTGAGGTACATTAGGGGTCGAAGCCGTAGAAGGTTGAGAACCCCCACTACTACCCCCACTGTCCCTCAGTAACTAGGGGAACTTATCCTCAAAAAAATCAACATCATTTAAATCTACTTTAGGGATCATGGCAATTTTACTTATATGTGTACAAACTTCTTATTATCATGACATAGTCTATAGTGCCAAATATTAAAAGAAGACAACAAGTAAGCAGAATCAGATTATTACATTTCAATACTCATCTTGAACATTCCATTACAAGCAAAACCCTTTCCTACAAAAATCCCACTCTTAGTCAAAATTTACTGATCAGACCTAATGGTCTGCTAAAATCTGGCCTTGTTGAGAAGATAGCGGAAACAAGATTTTTCCTCATTTCAGGAGTGTGTATCATATCCTTCAGAGTCATTGTCCTTCTAGAGGTAAATACCAGTTCAACATCTCCTGTGCCTAGCACTTTGGTGCAATGGGAATCCTCAAGTAGCACCTTCTGGTCTTCAGTCTCCTTGTAGGTCTTGAACGAATTGCGTTCATAGCATACATGCCTCGAAGCACCCGAATCAGCCCACCACCCATCGGTTCCACCGACCATGTTAATCTATGTGATCATAGCCACTAAGGGATCTTCGGTAACGTTAGCCTGATCAACAGGTTTGCGGTTCTGGCAGTTTCTAGATATGTGTCCAGGCTTTTTACAGTTGAAACACATAATAGAACCTGTTTCGTTATATGGTGGGGATTGTTGGTTCCTTCCTTCATTAGGATTCTGGTGTCCATAATTCTGAAGGTTATTCGGATTACCACCGTTAGGACGGTTATTCCGATTACCACCATTCTTAGCCTTGAAAGGTTTCGTTTTAGGTTTCAAATGGGCCTTCCCTTTGGCTTAAACCAAAAAGATTTTCTCTTTCAGGTCTTGTTTTCTAGATTCTTCTTCAACCCTCAGACGAGTAATCAAGTTCTTCATTGTTAGTTCCTTTGACTTGTGTCGCAGGATATTTTTAAAGTCTTTCCAATTCGCCGGTAATTTGTCAATCATTACGGCAACCTGAAATTGTTCATCAAGAGGTATCCCTTCGGACACAATCTCATGCGCAATTCGTTGCAACTCATGTGATTGGGAAATTACCGACTTATCGTCGACCATATTGAACTTGAGATATCGGCTTACGGTAAACTTTTTATAGCCTGCCTCTTCCGTATCATACTTCTTCTGTAATGCATCCTAAACGGTTTTTGCAGATTCGGACTGTAGATAATAATCGTACAGCTCGTCCACTAAACCGTTTAGAATGAAGTTACGATATTTGAAATCAGCCTCAGTCCAGTTTGAGATAGTCTCTAAGGTTTTATCATATTCATTTAGAAAAAGGTCAGGGTCTACCGCAGGTACGGGAACAGGAGGTTCAACAGGGCATTCTTGTTCCAGAGCATACGCTACTTCCTTAAGTGTGAGATAGAAGAACATTTTGTTCTTCCACCTCTTGAAGTTGAGACCATCAAACTTAGAGGGTTTGTTGGAATCAAACTTCAGCACTTCTGAGGTAAGAGCCATATTACAGGAAATGAAATACTCTTTAAAATTGTAGAATTATGTTAAGTCTTATGAACCTACAAGTTTAGTTTTCCTTTGTTGAAGTTGTAACATCAAGATGTTATAGAAGTAAGGTATTTCAGCAATAGTAAAACAAGTACTCCGGCAATGAACAACAGCAACTCAGATGTTAAACAGCGGCAAGGGACAACAACAACTCAGTTGTAAACAGCGACAAGGGGCAACCACAACTTAGTTGTAAACAGACAGCAGTAACTTGTTGTAACAATAGCGATAAACAACAACCCCAGGTCTGATTAAAGTAGTAGAATACAGCAGTAACAAACAGGCAGATTCCGGCAAATAGCAGTTATCAGAACTGGTTTATAAGAACAGCAGTTAGTAGCAGGAAGAACTGATTACAACAATACCAACCTGTTAACAAAGAGAGAGAGAGAGCATAACAGTGATTGCTCGAGGCGTGGGTCGCACTCTCTTTAAAAAGTATTTCGACCTACCTCGGGTAAGGTAACGAATGTCTGATCTCTTCCAGGATACAACAAGCGTAAGGTATACAGTAGCTTCACTTATCCCGGAAGACTACGTAAAGATGAAGTATGCACCTCAGGACGTAACCGTACAATGTAGAGAGAGAGAGAGAGAGAGAGAGAGAGAGTTTTAACACACACAGAGAGTGGTGCTCTCTGTATTTTAGAAGGTGGTGAGGAGTTATTTTTATATAGAGAGTTTGCCCAACGGCTCTCTCTCTATTCAAACTTGTGGGACGTATCCCTGAGGATTAGGTCTCATTAAGAGGTGGAGAATAAAAAGTGAAGACCGAGACTAAGGAATAAACCAAGCCCAACCCCAATGAACTTTTTGTTAAAAAGATTATGGAGACCCAAGCCCAAAGGGCCTCCAAGGCCTCCAGAGCTAGAAGAGCCAATTGCCCAATCCTAATCCAAGTCCAAGTCCGAGCCTGGCCTACTGGGCCGCCTGAGAGAGTCCAAGTGTGTATAGGGTATAAAATCTTCTCACACACTCACATAAACTATACACTCTTCTATGTCGCATGTTCACACATGTCACATGGGTACTACTTTATATGTTTAGTTCCTCTATTGTTTATAAACAATGTGGGACTAACTTTAGTTTATAGTATAGGAGCCACATAAAATAGATGACCAAGAGATCATGGTTCAAGGCTCAAATGAGGTACAAGTTTTGAAAAATTCCAACAGATATCGACCAAATTAATTAAGGCGATTCTAAGAGCATCTCCTAAAGTACCTCACTCATTTGGTTTTTCTTCTGAAAAAGTAAGGTTGAGCCTTACTTTCCAAGTGCAATCTTTTTTTTTTACATCCCGATCGGGCACTCAAGTATTGGGCGTCTGTTTGTTTTCTAATCGAGTGCCTAAGGTTTGGGCGCCCAAATTATGTTTTCTTCATAAAAAAGAAATTGGGCCCAACATTTAGGCACTTATTAAAAAACTACTGAGGTACTGTTGGATGAAATTGGACGTTACTCAGTTGGATTTTGGTTTTTTTACTCAATGAGTGAGGTACTTTAGGAGATGCTCTAAGAATTTTGTCAAGTACATCTTATTTCTAAATAGTTTAATATATTTTTGATTAGTTATTTCCTGGACCCTTTTACAGATAAAAGAATTGATAATTTCAAGTCTAGTCCTAATCGGATTAATTTTATCCTTGTACAGAGCATTATCGCAAAGGAAAACAAACACAACTTCAAGCAGCCTGGAGAGAGATACTGTTCCTTTGCACCAGACAGGTACCTCTACTCGCATATTTTGGATATATAAAATAAGAAAAGACTAAATTCTGACAAATTCATTCTCACTGTAATGGTTAGGCAAGCCCGATATGTGAATCGATGGGTTGAAGCCCTTATCTGATCTCAGGATCACCCACGAAATACGCTGTATCTGGATCTCATACTGGTCTCAAGTAAGATTCCTATTCTTTAGACTCATTACTGCTCACAAATTTGAGTATGTCATTCCTTTGCAAATCTGTTCTGAGCTTTGCCGCTATAGTTCAAGCTGGAAATCAACTGTCAAGAAAATTATTTATTTTTTTTTCGCTGGAGTGTTATAATTAAACATCTACAGATACTAAAGGCGCCTTGAAAAACAATGTCAAATACATTCTAAAATGTGGGTAATCTTTCCCGATACTATCCATGATTGATATGGTGTTTGCATGGTTACAGGCTGACAAGTCGCTGGGACAGAAACTTGCTTCCCGCCTCAATGTTCGATAAACATTTGAAAGTGATCAAGAGGGGGTGATGCAGAGGATGTTTAGAAATAAGTGAAGAGTGGAAGAAGAGAAGGGTGTCATGCTGTCAAAAATCGCCAATTCTGATGCGAGTCTTATGATTAATGTGTTGTTATGTAGTAGGAAAACTATGGAGTCTTTTGACTCTACCAACAACCAGATCATAATGAATGGTGATGAATCATGTAATCAGTTGTGGCAGTTTCTATATACAATACAGACTACGTTTTAATCTTATGGTTCATGTTTCTTCGGTTTGTGATGCGTTGATGGATTAATTGTGTTATTCGTGATTTTTCTTCTGCTGCTTGGTTGTTCAATGGGAGGTTTCTTCCGAGTTGAGCACTAGATTCTCACGGCAGAGGGGAAGAGTTGGCCTTCCCTGCTATGTTTCTCTAAAATCACGAAAACGAGTCGTACCCTTTTTTAAGAGACTGATTACCTATGAGTCTTTCATGTAAAAGTACAAATGATCTGCCAGGTTTCTACGCAAACTAATGCTTCTTATCTTCATTAAAAAAAAACAGATGCATACCAAATGCTGCTTTAACATCTCCGTTGTTATTCGGTTAT
>JACGCM010000334.1:0-16993 GCA_014058105.1 Kingdonia uniflora
ACGGTTGATAAGAAACACTACCGTAAGAAACAGCGTCAGACCAATAACGCGAGGGGACATTCATGCCAATTGACATAGCACGAGCAAGATCAAGAATATTACGATTTTTCCTTTCCGATTTACCATTTTGCTGCGGAGTTTTCGTATTAGAGGTTTGATGCTCAATGCCATTAAATTACAGAATTTGCGAAGACCTGGGACATAAATTCTCACCTTGATTAGACCGAAAAAATTTAATGCCATTGACATTGCAGAATTTGCGAAGACCTTGGGACATAAATTCTCCACCTTGATCAGACCGAAAAACTTTAATAATTTTCCCAAACTGAGTACGAACCATTGCGGTGAATGTCTGAAAAATAGAGGAGCCTCATCTTTGGATTTCATCAAATAAACCCAAGTACACCTTGAAAAATCGTCAATAAACAACACAAAATAACGAAATCCTAAACTATAGGTAACTGAGGCAGGACCCAAACATCCTAATGCACAATTTCAAAACAAGATGAAGTTTTATTAATACTCAACGGATACGTGCTACAACGATATTATCTAGTTCACACGTCTCACAAGACAAGTCAGATGGATATTTTAGAAAAGAAAGACGGAAGGAAACAAATAACGTAGATACTCAAGGAAATATGATCTAAGCGGTGATGCCAACGTAGCACCCGTTTTATATTTCACTACTAGACATAGATTTAACAGGAGAGTTGAGGAGAAATAGAAGAGACATGTCCATCCAGAAAATAAAGACCACCCTTCTCACGTCCACTGCCAATCATTTTCCGTGACACCAAATTCTGAAAAATAACATAATCAGGAAAGAAGGTTATACTGCAGTTTTTATTTCTGGTAATTTTACTAACAGAAAGAAGATTAGTATCCAACTGAGGGGCATGAAGGACATCAGGTAAAGAAAGGAATCTGTAATCGGGATACAACTCTTCCCTGCAATAGGAGTCTCAGTTCCATTGGCAAGACGAACAGTCCATCGCCATGAACTAGAAGCATAAGACTGGAAAAGAGAAGACATACCAGTCATATTATCGGTTGCACCCGAGTCAACAATCCAAGGCGAAGTGGAGATGCAGAAACACTATTTGCATATGCGGAGTTCTGCATGAGTAGCTCCCGGTGTGGAAGACATAGAGAGAAGTTGTCGGAACCTGCTGATTTCATCCTTAGAGAGTACTAAAGGGGAAGAATTTGGCACACTAGAGTCGGCAGATAAGTGTGTTGAGGACTGAGATGGGCGGGGTTGATAACCAGTAGACGACTGTGCAAAGCATGACAAGTGTCTTTAGATGTCCCCACTTACCACAATAATCACACTTCTTTCTCGAGGGGCGAAAGTTACCGGAAGCCGTTGGTAACGGAGAAAAGCTAGGTGATGATGTATGTGAAGTTTGTGAAGGAACTGACGGTAGTGCCCATCGAACATAATTTAAGCCATCTAATAGCTGTGAGGTAATCTTTAGATTTGGATTGTCATGAACAGAGTTGAAGAAATGGACATCTTCACTCGTTCCAATCGAAGAAACGATCGAACTCGAACTCGACTTGTCACCGATAGCCATCGCGATCGATTACCTCAAATAAACAAAATAATATGAAATTCAGATCAGCATCTATCGCATCTCGCGACCGGATTTAAAAAACCAAAAAAAATAATTGCGGAAACTTAGGTTGCAATCAGAACAACGCTACTAGAGAGACAGTGATAATCGTCGTTCTTCAAAATAGAGGAGAGAGAGAGAAAGAGAGAGCGACGGTGTGAATCAGACCAACATGAACGAAAATCGCAACCCTAAATTTATTTATTTTACCTCCCAACGAACTCACCGCCGAGTTCGATCAGCGAGTGTGTTGAACGATAACTCGCTCTGACACCATGTAGAAATAGATTAGAGAGAGAAAAATATTATTATTGAATTGATTATTTAGGTTATATCATACCCTCTATATATAGGAGAAAGATAGTAAACTACTTCTATGAATGACCAATGTGGGACTAAAATAACATAAAATAGCCTTGCTAATAAGTATACCATCGAGACCTCTAATGCTTCGGACATACACCTCAGCACAAGGTGAAGGCCGACAACTCGGTAGACAAACTCTAGTACAAAACAACTGTAAAGAAGGATTTAATTGTAATTTGACATCTCTATAGTGACATCACCTTTCTTAGCCTCTATAAATAGGAAAGGAGAGCCACCATAGAGGGTTGAGATTTTCCCCCATACGCACCCTTGAGAAGCTCTGACAACCTTCGAGCACCTTCTAAAGCTTGAAGATTCAGTCTACTCGAGCCTTTATTTGTAATCTCATCCATTTATACAATATTATCCTAAAAATTCTCACTAGAGGTCGTGGAGGGATCCCATACTAGGACTCCACGCAAGTGTGTCTACTAAATTCTCCATATTGTATTACATACGCTTGTTTGGACCCTAGACGAGTATTAACCCTGTGGTGTAAGAGTGTAATCTCCCATCTACAAGATTGAGCCCCTACAATAATCAGTACTTCCAAAGCTTATTATGACCCTAAACACTAATGTAATGCTATCGGCACACTTCAATTGAGCTGGAATTTCAGGTTTCATAGTTGTAGATCGTAAACAATATTAACCTATGTTGATAATTTTATTAGAGTATATAGGCCACTTGAATCATGTCTACTATGAAATATCATTGCTGCTGTTGCTACTATTCTAGATAGCAGATTTTATTTATTCCTTTATATATTAGAGTTATCTTTTCGTATATGGAGCATACGACTTCTGGGTGATCGGAGTATCTTGTTGATGATTTATATAATAGAAATATATCTCTTTGATAAGCCACGTGTTTGATTAAGAATATTTACATTCTGAAGTAGTTTTCTTTTTCTCGTGATAAAGGCCAAGTTGCGTAGCGCGTCTTGGTGGATAAGGTACTTCATCCAGAGTGATTTAGAAGAGAATGAATCTGCCAGCAAGAAATTTGAGCAGACTGCAGAAAAGAGGGCTTATAGACCGAGCTGCCAAATATTCCATCTGAACTCGTGAAATGAGAATGGGTAAAGCAAACATGGTGAATGAGATCAATAGCAGTTTACGGATAGTGTTTGTTTTGAATCAAAAGGAGGTTATAGACATATGTTGACTTTTTTGGGGGGTGGTATGCTATGTAAGAATCAGTTTACTCTAAGATGTATTCGATAAAGGGATCCCTCGATAAATTAGGCTATTCCAGCGCATTGTTTCTCTGAACTGTAAAGATACTTCCTATTGCAATTCAATTATATCTTGGTCTTGCAAATTCTTACCATCTGTTAAACCCCAAACAATATTGCGAAATATTTCTTGATTGTATCTAATGTTCCACCAAAAAAATCGTTGAATCTTGTCTTTTTAGAACCTTCAGAACTATTTTATTTTTCAACCATAGTTCTTTTTGATAATCATATTTTCGTCAAGGCAAATATTTTATGAAAATAGATGGTAAAGTAGAGATTGAAAAATTGTTTTGTCCTGGCCATATTTTCAGTGAAGTACGAATGAACTTCCGTTAGATTTGAGTCCTTTCCTGCGAGTTCCTACAAAGTAAGGCAAGCTTCGTGCAACCAGAAGAGTTGGAAAAGATAGACTTTTTCGTTCTTTTTGCATCGCTATTGCCTATTGGACAGAATGTTCATTTTCAAATGGATATAGTAATGAAACGAACTATACAAAATCCTAAATTGTCCTAAACTACTAATTCTAAATAATCCAGAATGGTCCTAAAGCATTTCCATTAGACTGACTCGTATTAAACTTCTAATTATACATAATCCTGAATGGTCCTAAAGCACTTGCGAGATTTGCAGTCTCATTGCTCCTTGGTTGACTCACATTTGTCACTTGAAATTGTAAGAATAGTGCGATTTATGAAACAATGGGAAGCTGACGATTGATGGCAGCCAGGGTTTGCATTGAAGATAATATTCAGAGAACAAAAAAAAGATCAAACAGATGCAGGCGCAGATCCAAGCTTATTGCATCAATGCTACACAACAGGAACCATACTACTGGAAAGGAAATTAATATTTCAAGTAACAGATAAAACTTCTCTAGTTCAAGCTAAGTTCAATATTTTACTGGGATCCAATTGATCTTATTGGATTTACAAAATTTGATAAAAACTCGTCGAATAGGCACTGTCAATTCCAACAAGTTAAAAATTGCAATTCACATAAAATCGTCGTATATCTCGTACATACTTCATTATCTTCAGCTCAGAAAGCCCCTAAGGAGGAACAGATCAGTATTTTACTAGCCATGCATGACATAATAGCAGAGAATTCACCCGTGTTGCTTCAAATATGATGTTTCTTTCCTACATTTTGTTTATGATGTTAGTCATATTCCAGTTTCTCGCCTCTGGACGGAATTGGGATGAATGGGAATATATATGCACTTCTTCTTGGATTCATCCAACTTCCAACTGATTTTCCTTATAAGGTCCGCGGAAAAAAGGTTGGAAAACTATCAACTCACACGCTTGCCTGAAACCATAATTTAAATCTTATAGATCCTGTATTCAATGGGGCGTATGAAATCTGCAGGCTGAAGCAATTTTCTTAATGGTACTGGTGCTGGTGCTGGTGTTGGTGTTGCCATTATAAATACATCCATCCATGTCACAGGGAAGTCCAAAAGAGATGATTCGTTGTGAATCGGGATCAAAGTTTACCTCTTAAGGGCCTCCTCACATTTGTTTTTTAGTTCACACCAAAATTTGGCGTACTTTATTATCACCAATAGTCCCCACATGAACACGTACCTTCCTTGAAACAATGAAACCTATGTGTATCTCTCACAGTAATTTCTCTACCCACAATGGCAGAGATAAACTTAATAGCGTTGTGGCAATCCCCGCATACCCTAAGATTCTTCACCACTAGAATGGGTTCATCATCTGGAGTACTTAACAACCCAAATGCTATCGCAAGCCTCTCACTGTGATGCCCTAACATCGTTTCCTTTTCCTCCTTCCTTGTGCCATCATCCTTAACCAATGCCCACCTCACGTCAGGTACATACCCTGCTAACTTCATCTTCTTCGATATATCCTCCAAGTATTCATAGATTTCTTTAGTTCTTGGGTGGGAATTATCCTCGGCAACAAATATATGGATTCTCTTATTCACCTCAATCCAACTACAACCTGGTTTCTTCTTCACCCGTCTCTCTCTCATCAGTTTTCTTATATTTGCAAACTCCTCCCATTTTCCAGCACTCGCATATATATTAGCAAGCATTATATACGGAGCAGCATTGTAAGGCTCAAACTGAATAAACTTTTCAGCTGCCTTAGCTCCTAGCTCTAAGTTCCCATATGTCCTACAAGCACCAAGCAATGATGCCCAACCAATATAACCAGGGTCAAATGGCATTGTCTCTATGAGCTTTTCAGCTTTGTCCAATTTCCCTGCTCGGCCTAGAAGGTCAATCATACACGAGTAATGCTCTGCAAGTGGCTCAATACCAAATTTTTCCTTCATTAAATTAAAATATCTCCAACCTTCCTCAACCTTTCCTGTGTGTGCACAAGCTGATAGGACAGAAATGAAGGTGATGCTGGAAGGCATTGTTTCCAATTCAAGCATACGTTGGAACATAAGTAATGATTCCTCTCCATGACCATGCTGAGCATAACCTGCGATCATAGAATTGAACGAGACTGTATTGTGATCTAGCATCCTCTCAAATAACCTTCTAGCCTCTCGGAGATTCCCACATTTTGAGTACATTGCTACAAGTGCATTGTTTACTGCAATCTGATTAACAGGAACATCAGATTTTAGTGCCAGTGAGTGTATCTGTTTACCCTGTGACGGAGAAAGATTTGAACAAGCACTGATCACACATACAAAGCTGCAGTCATCTGGTAAGTAGCCTACACGTAGCATCTGTCGAAAACACTTAAGAGACTCTTCGGAAAATTCCTCACTCTGGGAGTAACCCGAAACCATGGTATTCCAAAGCACCAAATCGGGTTCTATAATCTCTTGAAACACTTTCTTCGCCTCCAAAATACTGTTTCTACATTTTGAGTACATATCAATCAAACCACTCCCCACATGTGCATTCCGATGAAATCCAGTTTTAATCAACTGGCCATGAAACTGAACCCCGCCTACTAAATCTTCCAAACATGTAAATGCAGTCAAAACACTCGCTAACGTAAACATATCAACATTAAACCCCCTCTTAACCATCTCTTGAAATACTCCCAAAGCTCTCGACCCTTCTCTATGTTGCCCATACGCAACAATCATCGAGTTCCACGAAACCTCATCTCTAATCACACCCATATCTTCAAAAACAAGTTTCGCCACTTCTAAAAACCCATTCTTACTATAATAAGTAACCAGTGCATTACCCACAGAAACATACCCATAAAAAAACCCGCCACAAACTGCCACCCCATGAACTTGTCTAATCAACCTAACATCATCACAACATGCAGTCACCACAGCCGACAACGTAAACCCATCCATATCAAAACCCAAAACCCGCATTTCCCCAAACAACTGCAACACCAAACAAGTATCCTCTTTATCAACATACCCCGAAATGAGAGTATTCCACGACACAATATCTGGTTCAGGTATTTGATTAAATAACTCATGGGCAATACCCATTTTCGATTCTTTCACATAAGCAGCAATGATGACATTGAATGAGAACACATTGGGGTGATGGGTTTGGTTGAAGGCATTGTGAGCAGAGTTGAGATTGCCACATTTGGAGTAAAGGGTGATGAAGTGGTTGGAGATATAGGTTGAAGGAGGGAGTATGTGTGATTTTATGTAGAGGGTTTGAAGTGATTTGGCTGTTAAAAGGTCTCTCTCTGTGATGCATGTTTTTAAAAGGTGGCGAAATCTTTGAAAGGTCCATGGAATTTGGGTCATCAAAAATAGTGCTATTTGGCTCGAATCTAAGGTACACTATCCAATATAGGATTTAGGTTTCACTTGCGAGTATTATGGAAATAATTTAAGTGGTTCATGCTTTCGGAAGATCAGTGTTATAGATGTTCCGAAGAAGAAGAGAATACATAAATCTTTTTCTTTTTTTTTTGTTTCCTGTTAGACTAATAAAGAAAATATGGAAAATAATAAAAAAGAATATGGTAAATTTGACAATTGACAATTGACAATTTTTAAACTAGATGCAGAACAAAACAAATAAGTTTTTTACAATTCACTTTTAACATTCAGTGATAGATTTAGCAATCAGAATCAGAATCAGAATCAATAAACAACCTCTTAGTTCAAGGACATATACTCAAACTACAAACTCTAGATCTTTTAGATCTTTTGATTCAAGACATTTGCACGCGGAGACTAAACCGTGTCACTAACAAGTTAGGAGAGGAAAAATAAATTTATCACAACAACTTTGTTATTTTTGAAAGAGAGATAACACATGGAGGTTTTTCTTTCTTGTTAGTACATCAACACTTCACGTTAGTGAGCAGGCCTCACCCGACCTACTAGGTTGAAGGGATAGCCAAGGGGCTATATGAGTTAAGATTTTTACCCAGGAAGTAGCCGCGTAGTATAGCAATGTTGTTTGTAGAAGTATGCCGATGTAGGCCGTAGCTAACCATGAACAAATCCTAGCTAGCTAACATAAGTACTCCATGAGGACATAGGACTTGTAGGCCGGAATTAGGAAACTACATGGCAGACGAAGAGGAAGAATAACATGTTTATTTTGTTACTTCTGAAATGAGAGGTAATTAAACTCCAAGATTAAAACAAAAAGTTCTCCTTTTTTAACTGTTGATTTCTTTGAGGTTTGGCAAATTAGGCTCTCACGAATTTCTAAATGCCAAGATACCATTTATTAAGACCCTCAAAAAAAAATATTGCCTTGGCGGTCATTTTCTATTGTTGGGTGAGATTGTAGGAGTCATCCCACATGGCATATAGAGATAGTTTTTTTACTCTCTACTGACTATGCTCTCAGGGATTAAAGTTATATGGTTGTTAGGGACAAACACATGGGTATTCTAAATTAACTAGTCTCTTTTACTATAAATACTACCTAGATGAGCCTTCCCTTGGGTATATAACTTAAGATATGGAAGGCTCTAATCATAACAAAAATATCTCCCCCTCCCCGATAATTTTTCTTCATCTCTCTACGATTTTTTTTTTCTCTCTCTCCACGATTTCCCCTTTCTCGAATTTGTTCTTAAAACTCCAGCAAAGTATTAGGACCCCACTTAATATTTTCATTGTCGTGGCTGTCTCTATTTTGTCATCTTTCTTCATCTCTGTAGCTATATCATAACTCAAAATTTAAAAGGTTATGACAATACCACTTACAATCAAAATTAAACTTGAGAAAGAAATATTCAATTTGGGTATGTTATGGTGAGAAATTTGGTTAAAATTCATATTTGGATAAGCTTTTGAGAAGAAATTTACGAAAATATTTTTTGAGTTTTTCATACTTTGGCCCACATGAACAATAAGCCCTTAGCTCTTTTTTATTATTTTATTTTATTTTCCCCATCAACGCTACGACCCTAAAGTTTTGAATGTTATAGAAACGCTGGCCAATAGTTTTTAATATTATCCATCAACACTAAGTCCTTAGCTTTGGAAACTTGGTTTTTTTTTTTTCAATGTTTTTTCCCACCCTAACATTTTGGTATGTTATAGATACGCAACAACTTTCAATATTACCCATCAACGCTAGGACCCTAGCGTTGGGAACTCAAAAAAAAAATCGACTTTTTTTCATGAACACTAAGTCTCTGGCGTTGAAAACTTAAAAAATATGTTTTTAATCAAAATGACGAGTGTAGTGAGGAGATTAGCAAAATAGGTTTTTGTTAGGGTGCTCCTCTTTTTAAAGAAAAGACTACTAAGCATAGTGAGGTCTAGCAAAACAACATAGTGAAGTTAGAACGACCCAGACACATAATTATTATGCGTCTACTTTTTTCAGGGAAAAAAAATTGGGCATGGAAGTGTTGTACGTCTCTTGAAATACAATGCCAATGCCCCTCATCGGTGGCTTAAGCTCCAAGGACCGAGCCGAGGGCACTTTGAAGCACCAGATCCGGGCATTGCAGGATGCATTCTATAAAAGAAATGTTTGAAGTTTTGCAAAATATAGGAAAAAACATCAAGGAAGAAGAAGACTGAAGAAATTATCACAGTGCACTGGACTGTTTCTGAAGCAAATAGAATCAAGGTATCTTCTTTTTTCCCTTGTAATTTTGGAGCAATTTTTTCCTTCTCAATCAAGTTATCTATTCTCTCAATTGTTTGCGATCTGATTTGTGTCTTACAATTTCTCTCTATAAATCGCTGTGATAATCGTATCCAAACTTCTCTGCATTTAGGGATGGATATACCATTTTCTTCTTCTCCACAATAAAAATCACTGCAAATACTTGAATTTTAGGCCACAAATACAATGATGGTTGCTCTAGTGTTTCTATTAATGAAACCGAAGGCAACCTTCAACACTTATAGGCTTTTTGATCGGTCTCATCCCAACTTTGTTCCACTAGTTTGGTGCTGGACTTATCAACATTTAAACTGACTTAACACAATGTAACAACTATTGTCTTCCTTGCAGGGTCACATATGCGTGTGACAATTATTTGGTATTCTTTCGGCTTCTTATTTAATTTGGTGTTGTTTGAAATGACGATAATTTTCTGATTTCTTTGTGAGCTTGAACTATTTAATTTTTTGTTCCGTACTTGATTTTGGTTTTTATTATTTTTGTTGATGAACAGAGAGATTCTCAATGAGTTGAAGCAGTATCATCTGTGGGACATTAAAGGGCCATCTTCATGGCCATCAAAGATCACAATCTGAAGAAGAACACAAACCTACCCATCTCATGCAACACGTCTCTCCTTTTACTATCCCTTTGCTCATTTGTTTCCCTTTTCCTTGTTTTCTCATCACTTAAAGGTTCCACAAACAACTTTGTCTCCTCTGAAGAGCAGAAAAACCTACAACATTATTATATGAACGAAGAAAACTCAGTGACCCAGAATTTGTCTCCCTTATGCAATTATACAAATGGGAGCTGGGTCTATGATCCAAAAGGTAAAGTTACACGGTATGACAGCACCTGCAAGGAGATCTTTAAAGGCTGGAATTGCATTTCCAGCAACAAATCTAATGCTCGAGATATAAGTAATTGGCTTTGGAAACCAAATGATTGCAGTCTTCCTCAATTTGACCCTGTTCAGTTTCTCCAACGGTTCCGGAACACCAATATTGGTAATTTATTTTGTAGAGGAATAGATATTTGAATTATTTGATGATTATGTCACATTTTGATTTTGGTTTCTGAACAGTGCAGGATTTGTTGGAGATTCATTGAATAGGAATATGTTTGTTTCTCTTGTTTGTACTTTGAAACGAGTATCAAAAGAAGTAAAAAGTGGAGACCAGCTGGGGCAGATCGCGGATTTACATTTCGTCGCCACAACCTTACTGTTGCGTATCATCGGACTAATCTCTTGGCACATTATGGTAGGTAAGCATTGTTTGTTATGCAATTACCATTTAATTTATTGTGATTTTTGGTTGGCTTGGCCATAAATGAGTAGAACGAGTTAGTAGAAAATTTTGTTTGGATACAAAAAATATGAATGTGGGTCCCACTATCTCGAAAATTAGTTTTGTAGAAAGAAAAATACACACAGAAAAATGGGAATGTGAGTGTTACTGTCTCTTCTGTCTTGAAAACAATGTATATATCATATTTAACTTTGGAGTTAATTCATAACTTGATAGAATCTTCAGCTCTAATCTATACTATTAAGCTGATAAAACTTAGAGTAACCGTTTTATTGGTGGTCCCTCTAAAGTCCGATACAAAAAAGACGTGTGGCAGTTTCTTATCAACTCCTTGAAAAGTGGCTATTATTATATCCGCCTAGAAAGTAGAAACCTCAAGGATTAGTTGCGTTCTTTTTGCAACCCTCTTATATCTCTTCTCTTTGACAACTACAAAGAAAAAACTCTTCTTATAAACAAAAAACACCGCTCTTCTTTTTTTACAATTCTACTACAAAGATACAAAAAATTAAAAAAACCCAATAAAAACCCTTTTCGTGATAAAAGTTTAAATTTTACAATTAGACAATACCCATTTCTCCAAATTTTATTTCACGCAAACAGACGGTAGTCCACCCATACCAAATTGCATTTCTCGGACTTCTTTTACTCAAAATTCATGGATAAGCCAAAAATTAACTAGAATGTATACAAAGATATTTCCATTTCACGATTTATATTAGACACTTTCTCGAAATTTATTTCAAACTTGGGCTAACTAACTAAATTGTCACTCCCCCGAATAATGCCCGAATCCAAACTTTGTTAATGATGTTATAAAATTATACCTCTCAATGTAGGATTTGCAGAAGGATTATTGGTACTGTAAAGCTCGTGTTGACTGGCAACAACATTGTCGTCGGATGTACCGCCACTCGAAGTTATTAATGTTGAAGAAATGGCGATGTCCTAAAAACGCAATTGTCGACCAAGGTATCACTCACAATACTTTTGGTCGACAACCGTGTCTTTAGCACATCGCCATTTCTTCCCATCTGCCCTATTATTCATCCATGGCTCTCGATCTGCATTACGAGAGAAGATTTGCATGGAGGTATTTGTAGATCAAGGATCGGTTTCCAACTCCTACCACCAGATAGGGTGGATGTTACTTTAACCCTTGTAAACTTTCCATCCATGTTTGCATTACAGGTTTCAGATCCCAAACATGAAGTATAGAAACTGTATACATTTGCTCCCAAACTAAAAGAGCATAACAATGAAACTCAAATTTAAACTTTGGAATCAACAATCTAGAAACTTCCACAAGTTTCCTATAACAACTGTACCTAGAAACCAGCGTAATTAAACAAGAGTCACAAAATGGCATTGGTAGGTAAGCAATACGCTAAAAACAAGAGCTTAAAAAAATTCCAATTGGGTGCATCTGTAACGAATGTAGTCATGCAAAATACTAACCATTTTTTTTTAAAATTGTCCAAGAATGTTACAAATACGTGAAGAAAAAGAACAAATACTTAACAAATGGCATTGGTTAAGCAATAATTAAGAGTAAGAACTATAAAGATTCCAATTGGGTACATCTGTCAGGCATGCAATCGTGCAAATACAACAAATGATTCTTATAATTTTCCAAAACTGTAACAAATGAGCAAGCCCTACATAGATATGATCTAATTCTAATCACTGGTATCTCAACAATGTTATCAAGCATTTAAATCCTCAACGAAAATTATGTTATTATCATTAATTTAAATAGTTACTTGCTAAAATGTTGTTTTTCTTTATACTATAATTATTTTTGGTGAGAAGAGAATTGAAGAGAGAAAGACGGGAGAGGAGAGGAGAGAGACCAGGGAGACATTAGAGGAAAAAGGGGTTCTTTTGGAGAAATTAGTAAAATTATAAAAATTTAAAATGGGAAAATCTTCTCTTAACTTTCGTTAAATACAGAGCTACTCAGAGAGAGGTTGGCCATCCCACCGTTAAAAGAGTTGGAATATCCAGACTCGATGCTAGGGGTTACTTTATTAGACAATTCTTTTGTTAGAGTTTTTAGGTGAACTCTTCAAACCTTATAATTCAATTTTGAATAGTTAATTTGAGCTTCTGTAAAGTCATTTAGTAATAACTTGATACCAGGATATGAGCGATTTTAGGTTGTTGTTACGTTTTGCAATTCTTGAGATGCAAGGTTGGAGACGAGAGTTGTGACGGAGGAATCAAAAGATTCGATGGAGATGGCTTGGAGATGAAACACCCAAAGAGACGGCGAAGAGAGAGGTTCAATGTGCGATTGATCTAGTAGATGGGAAGACGGAGGCGTGTTGGAGAGCTCTTGATCAAAGTCCCAAGAGGAGGCTATGACATTGATGCGAGAGGTTCACATGATCAACGATTCCAATTGTCAGGAATCCCAACCCCAATCCAAAACCCTTGCCTAGAATTGAAGAACGATGGAGAAAAATTGATTACATTGCCAACGTTGGAGTTGGAGGAAGGGTCACGATGACTACGATATATATATATATATATATATATATATATGTCCCTATCACTGCCCGAGATCGGCAATTGTCGCGATCTTGCGTGCAAACCCCCCCCCCCCTCTCCTCCCCAGGAAATTAAAAAAGACAACGCGGCATGCCACATAGGCAGGGCAAGCATGAGCGACACGAGCTAGAGCATCGGACAGGGTATGCAAGGCACAGAACATAGTGCAATGGGCACAACGCATGGCAGGGCACAGGTCAACGTACAATAGGTACGGGAGGTAGTGGCAATAGACATCGGGAATGGCATGCCCTTGAGTAACACAAGCATGCCACTGTAGCAACTTACGCCAACATTAAAAGTGGGACGCCAGACAGTAAAAGAGAGGGGTCATGGATCCACAACCCCAACTTGGGCACGCCGTGAAACCCTTGGGCATCTAGCCGACACTGAAAGGAGGAGGTCGTAGCCGACCTCGGGGGGGTACGAGTCAATGGAGGGACCGCCGATTCCGACGAGACCGACGACAGATTTGGTGATGTAGGGGTGATACCCAAAAGGATTATTACATTGGATCCTTTACTACACCAACAAGTAAGAAGGGAGTGCCTCGGAGAGGGTTCACTTTGTGTGGGTCACTAACAAGAGTGATGCAAGTAGTCTAGGGATCAAGGAATACTGGAGGAAGCATGCACTTTTCTGCCAGGAGCTAGATCTACAGAGTTACTCCGTTACGGGATATTCAGTACAACATCGATTTAATTCCAGGGGCGCCTCTGCCTAATTTTCTCCATTATCGCATGGCCCCAGCGGAGCATGCAGAGTTACAGAGACAAGTCACGGAGTTATGTGCAAAAGGGGTTCTGAGGAAGAGCATGTCAACAGTAGTAGTTTCAGCACTCTTATTCCCCAAAAAGGACAGGATGTGTTGACTTCGGGCAGTTAACAAGATCATATTAAAATACATATTCATATCCATAGATTCGAGGATATTATAGATGATCTCTATATGGCACCAGGTTTTTCTCCAAAGTTGATCTTAAAAGCGAGTACCACCAGATTTGCATGCGACCAGGGAATGAGTGGAAGATGGCTTTTAAAAGCAAAGATGGTCTATATGAATGGTTAATGATGTATTTCGATTGTCTAATGGTTCGTCCACATTCATGCGTCTAATGACAGAGGTTCTATGTGACTGTATTGCAGAGAGGTTCGCGGTGGTCTACTTTGATGATATTCGTATTCATGTGGAGAGAGTTTTGGAGGCCCTACGTCAGCACCAGTTATTTCTTCAGTTGAAGAAGTGTTTGTTCCTCGTTGATTCCGTAGAGTTTTTGGGATACGTACCTCGTAAGAGGGATCAAAGTTGACGAGGAGAAAGTAGACAGATTAAGAACTAGCCTGTCCCTACCACAGCGACACAGGTACGGAGTTTTCATGGGTTAGTTATGTTATATTGACGATTCATAGATGGGTTCGACAGTATTATGGCACCGATCACTTCCTCATGGGAAACGTGCTTTTGAGTGGATGCTTGAGGCTGATGAGGTATTTCGATTGATCAAACATAAGCTTACCACAGCTCATGTTCTTACATTACCAGATTTTTTAGGATCGATTTTTTGAGGTTACGACAGACGTATGTTAGACTGGGATTGGTGCTACGCTTTCACAGTCTGAAGGTCGATCGCTTATTTCAATGAGAAGTTATCTGGGGCACAATTGAACTACAACACATATGATATTGAGTTACTTGCAGTAGTACGGCATCTGCGGCATTGGCAACATTATTTTGTTCACCGGGAGTTTGTTATTCATTTGATCATGACGCGTCATAGCCAACAGAGGATTTCGACAGACATGCAAGCAAAGTGGTTCAGTTACCTCCAGAGTTTTAACTTCCACATTTAGCGTAAAGAAAAGGGGCTTACCTCTGGTTACATTCTGATCTTCGGTATTTTGGTTTTTTTTTAGTTACGTACCTTGTACCTTCTGATGTGTATTTTGGGCTTATTTATGAGTCATGTGGGCAGCACCAGGGTTCTCACAAGGATTACACGTTCATGATGATTATTTATTTAAGGGTATAACCCTTGTATCCCAATTTCTTCTATGCGAGAGCGTTTGATTGCAGATATCCATACTGGGGGGATTGGGGGATATTTTGGGGTAATCAAGACCATGACACTCATGAGGGAGAGGACTTCTGGGACATTATGTGTAAGGATGTTAATGCTTTTATCCGAAGATGTTATTCTTACGCGACGGTTAAAGGGAGAGAGTAGAACACACTTGCCTCTATACAACATTTATCTTTGCTTTTTATATAGATGATAGGGGATTCATTATTAGACAGTTCTTTTGTTAGAGTTTTTGGGTGAACTCTTAAAACCCTAGAATTCAATTGATTAGTTAATTTGAGCTTCCGCAGAGTTGTTTAGTAACAATCCAAGGGTTATCAAATATATTTGTTTTTATGTGTACTGATAGGTAGGTACATAACATTTTGTTTATTGTGAAAAAAAAACTCATAAAATAACTACGGGGATTTACAAAAAAACTGGTATGTGACTATGTGCCTTTGATTTATTTTATTTTATTTTATTTTTTGGAGAATTCCTGAAATGGCATGTAGATTTTTTTACAGAAAGCGTTTGCACGAATTTACGGATTATGAAATTTTGCTTGAAGTACAAATTGGAAAGTACATTTTTTTCTAATAATCTTGTGTGATTGTTCTTATTTTGACGGATTGTAAACTACTTCAATCTATCCTGGAGCTTTAACCTTAGCTCCAGGGAATTCATTACTTTAGATTTGAATGCATTATTAGAACTTAGAAGCAATAATATTGAAGCTCATGCTTTATCTGCATGGGGCGCTCAGTAGTACCCTAGCTATGTTAATATATAGATAAAGTCATGAACCACGTTAACTCTGTCTTTATTACCTTTACTTCAGCCTGCTCTCCCAATACATTTTTCTCCATTATTAATGTAGGAACCTATCCCTGTAGCTACTTAGGTAACGAACATCAATATGCACGGCTCACGCAAAAAGGAAGGACATACTTCGTAACAGTATTGACACCTGTCCTAGGAATCAGTAGATGACGTGGCTTGAACCTTTAGTAAACAAGGAAGAATAAATCAAGACACCCGTCCCACGAACTGACAGTTACAGGAACGGCCTCTGAACTTTTCACCACACTTTCTCTTAATCACAGAGAACGTGTCACTGCCCACGAGTTGGACGAGAGATCTATAAATAGGACATGAATGATAGATAAGAGGAAAACTTTTTGGGAGATATAAGATACTCAATCGATCTTATTCCAGAACACTAACAATGTAACTTGTATTCTTAAGCAATAAAGACATTATTTAAATCTTCGAGCTGAGGTCGTGGTTTTACCTATTCAGAGGTTTTCACACTAAATTTGAATTACTTTCAAGTACTGGTTTACAATTTTGTGTTCCAAGTTCATTTGATGTAAGAGACTAGTTCAAGTTACGAATTTAGGCCCTTACAATTAATGCGTAACTGGCGGGGCCGGTCGAGCCCGATACATACCTTGTACAAAATCCACTTATTATTCTTATAGGCTTCCAATTGGAATGGTTTCAAGAAAGAAAACAAAATTATAGCCTTATAAGCTATAGCAATAGAATAAAATCAAGGAGAAGGACTGTCCAACTAGGGGACCAAAACATGTGCCGAACTAATTTCCATATCTTCTCTCAATGTTCAATAAAAGACACTTTGCCAACTCTTACACTCTGTCACTTGTTATTGACACCACTCATAACTCCATCTACACAAACACTATAACCAGGTCTTGATGCTTCACTTGGAGGCACATCACGGTTGAGAGATTAATTATTGTTAAAGTTACGCTTTT